>JAQMCX010000031.1:378708-397737 GCA_029814765.1 Acanthurus leucopareius
TGTGTGTGTGTGTGTGTGTGTGTGTGTGTGTGTGTGTGTGTGTGTGAGGCTCCTCACTGACTGATGTTTTTGTTGGAATGTGGACTCAGTGGGGATTATCCCTGTAATCCCTGAGCAGAACGTTAATCCTCACCCTCATCCCTCACACCTCCGGACACGGAGCTGCTCACACACAGGAGAGCTCTATGTGTGTGTGTGTGTGTTTGTGTGTGTGTTCACTGAGATAAAGAATCACCTTCCTTCTCGTGTAAAGAGTGATAAAAACAGAAGGTCACGATGAACAAACAGCCTCGTGTCCTTCGTTTGGTCGTCATGTTACAGACGTTTTTACAGTGAATCTGACCTGAGATCAGCTCTGTTTGCTCAGAGAAGATCAGCGTCACTGTTCGGTTTCTGACCCTCCTGCTCTGCCGTACAGTGTCTGGAGTTCGGCGAGGGCTCGGTGACAGGGGACATGTGTGAGGACCTGTGTGTGCTCGGCCTGGTCGAGTACAAGCGCTGCCTTTACTACGAGAACGGGAAGAAGGTGATCGAGGCGCGCTGGAGAGGAAACCCCGTCATCCTCAAGTCCAAACTGGAGAACTTCTCCTCCTACGAGCCGCTGGGGATCCTGGACTACCAGGTGACTTTTGTTACTGATCCAACTTAAACCAGAGTAATCAGAGTAACCAGAGTAATTCCCTCCTGTCTCTCCAGCAGGACACAGCTGAGGAGCTCTCCCCTCTCGACGTGGTTTTCTACGCCACTCTGGAAGTCAGTGCTCATAAAACTGTTTATCAATTTAAAGTCACATGATCACAACTTTCTCTGTGAGTCACACTGTCCTCTGTCTGCTTTCAGGTGAGAAACTCTCTGGGTTTGGCCGAGGAGGACGAGGATGAGGAGGGAGGAGGAGGAGGAGAAGCCAACAGCTCTCTGGCCAAGTTCTGGGGGAAGAAGCTGAAGAGCAGAGACAAGAGTTACTCCCGAGCAGAGCTGGCGTCCCTCTGGTCTCTGCTGCAGCAGGAGGAGTACACCTTCCTCAGGTACGAGCAGCATGAAGGAACACCAGCAACTCAGCACCAAACAGAACAGAGACCGAGCTGATTTCGGGTTTTTAATGTGGAAATAATGTGGACGATAAAAAAATCACCATGCAAAGATTCTCTAATAACTAAACTAAACTTGACAATGTGCTGAACTTCAGCTCACATTGTTCTGGAAACTGTGAGAAAATGTATTTTGGGCGAAGCTGGAGGAGAAAAAGACCAAGACATCCGCTTGTTTTCAGACAAACTAACAGGCTGGAGGCCAAAACTCCTGCAAACCCAAAAATAAAGCGATGAGGCGAGGTGACCTCAGTGCTGCTGCTGCTTATCAGGACGCCTGCAGACGAGCTGCAGCCACAAATGCAGTTCAGGATAAAAATAAAGAAGTGTGTCGGTGTGTGTGTCTCTTTGGAGGGAGTTATAGAAACAGAAACAAGACAGCAGAGGTGAGAAACACACACTCCTGTGTTTGTCTCTGACCTGCAAAGAGTGTGATATCTGCACACACCTGCAGCTGCTACAGAGAGAAGTTTCCACTCATTTTTCTCCTCCAGAACAACAAAAACTCATCAGTCACCTGTAGATTTATGTAGAAAATGAAGCTTTTTATCTCAAAACATGCTGAGGAATCAGGTTGTTTGGTCACGTGCAGCATCACTGAGCAGGAAAAGATTTAAATCAATTAATGAGTAAAAGTAAAAATGCATGAAACTGTGGAACAAAAACAAAGCAGCTTGAAGAGCTTTGCAACAATAAAAAAGAGCGCAGAGCAGCCATGCTAGCATCTCTGTGAGGCTGCACACTGCTATATGCTACATGCTAGCATTAGCACGCTAACATTTTGAAAAATACTGCTGTTTAGCAGGTTTCATGTTTACAGTGAACACGAAGCACAGCCGAGGCTGATAGTTCTGCAAGTTTTTGGTCATAAATCAAACTGACCTGATGGTGGCGCTACATAAAAATGTGTTATTAAAAAACTTTTCTCTCTGTCTCGTCGTTTTGTGTATTCACGCCGTGCTGTTCCTCCATCTTTCTTCCTCTGCTCTCCAGAGTCCTGCAGGACCTCAGCACCCACGTGGCCAAGGTGTTGGGCTCCTGCGGTCACTTCTACGCCGTGGAGTACCTGTCTGCCGGCCACGCCTGGGACCAGAACATCTTCTCCCTGGAGGACGTGGCTGTTTCCGGGCTGCAGGGTCGAGGTCCAGCCCAGGGGAGGTGGACCGCCAGGGAGATGGTGCATCGCATCGCGCTGAGTTTCCTGGACATGGTGTGGCACTTTGACAACGACTTCACCCACAAACTGCACCTGTGCGACATCAAACCGGAGAACTTTGCCATCAGGAAGGACCTGACGGTGAGTTTTCAGCTGCTTTCAGATTCACTGTGGAGGCAGTTTGGTGACCTTCTCCTCCAGAAAGAGTCATGATTAAAAAAACCACCAAACAAGTGTGAAAGGCCTTAATGTTTTCTGAAAATGTAATGAACATAAAGAGAACAGAAGCAAAGCAGGAAGCTGCAAGAAAAGAGATAAAAGGGTGTTTTTAAAAAAAAATCTGTGAGGGAGTGAAGATGAAAATCAGAGAGCAGCAGCAGATTACGTGAGCTTTTTCTCAAACAGATGTTTTTTCAGCCAAAAGCAGCAGATGTGACCCTGCAGCTGGGAAAGAGAAGGTCATTCTGCACACACACGCACACACACACACACACACACACACACACCAGAGGTTCATTCTGAGGTAATAAAAACATAAAAATTCTTATATTCATAAACACTAATGAAACATGTTAGTTAATGTAAATTCTCACATTGGACCTTTTAAAAGTGCAGCTGCTTTTCTTTAAAAAAGCCCTGAACCTTTTTGGATTATTGATTTCATTGCTGGTTTGACAGTTTAACTTCATCAGGATGTCAGAGCTGATCTTCCTCTGCTTCACTCCACTTTTTTTTAATGACAGAAACTTTATGAGAAAACTACTTAAAACTCTGACAAACACTTGAAAAAACAGATAAAATGCTGACTTGTGAACATGCAAACTCAAAACCACAAAGATGCAGAGTTTGGACACGAGCCTGCAGTCCTCCCCTCATTACAACCCCAACAACCTGAACCAAGGAGCCTGAGACGAAGCCTGAGACGAAGCCTGAGAGGCGAAACCCAGGGCAAAATCCTTACACTGCGTGTGTGTGGTGATAAATGAGGAGGAGTGTATCATCAGGTCCTCTCGCTGCTGATGATTTGAAATTCAAAACGGCCTTCAGAGGAGAAGAATTCCTGCATGTTTGTTGTACTTGGAGGAAATGTGAAGTGAAGTCCAGCATCGTTTTGGTCGAATCTGAGAACAAAACAGCTGGTTTTTAACTTTTAAACGTGAACTTTTTAAAAATATGATCTCATATTAAAATATACAACTACAGTTAAAAGAAAGCTACATGCAAAGTTTAGTTTGAGCTGCAGCCAAACTTCATCATCTCAGAGTCCCTTTTTAATCAAACCTCCTAAACTAATATATTTGTCGTTTTTAATTCATCTGTTGTTGTAACATTAAAAGTTACAGTTTGCTTGTTTAAGCTCCAAAAATAAAGTGAAGAGCCTGAGAGGGAGAGAGGAAGCTGGACGGTCTTATTCCTGTGTTTTGTTTCGGTCATAAATCAGAGTTCGTGCTCCGTCTGCAGCGCTGAGAGAATCAAGCAAATGTCTGCGGTTGTTTTCTCAGCGTTATCAGATGGTTTTACAGTTTACACAGCAGACCGAGCCAGACGCTCATTAATCCAGCACCGTGGCAGGTCGGCGCTGGGCTCCGGCCAACCATCACAACCCAATCTAAACTATTTTATCTCCACATTTCAGCCTCGTGATCAGTGGAAAATGAGCAGTTTAAGAAAAAAAAGCCTTTAAATTTAAAGCCAAATTTGATGTTTGTGGCTCCAACAAATGTCAAGTAGACGAGAGGCTCATTTCGGTTCCCATGGTCTTTGCAGGATTAGTGTTTTTCTATAAAAGTGTTGACAAGGAACAAATTTAACAGCTCGCTGTTTAAAACGCCAACATGCTGTAAAACGTTGCTGTAAAATAAAAGCAGCCATAATGTTCACGACTGCAGCAAATGTGCAGCTTCTGCAGAGTCTGACGGGTTCACCGTCTGAAGTTATGAGTTTAATGACTCTTTGTTTTCTCTGACGGTGAAAATCAGTAAACCAGCTTCCAGAGAGAAGCCGATGATGTGAACTGAATGAATAAGCAGCAATGAGCAGCTTTTGGATGAAATTAATGAGATTTTTCAGAGTGAAATTATAGAAAAATTAAAATCTTCAGCAGGAACTAATGAGCTTTGAGCTGAGAGCCACAGACAGGAAGACAGACAGCACAGAGACGTGGAGGTTGTTTGGCCTTTGAGATCCGATTTGTCGAGATAAAGAAAACTTGAAATTACATCTTGCTGAACTTTTGAATACATGAGTATGAAGATGTGAGAGAAAAGCAGAGAAACAGGTGGGAACATCAGAGAAAAGTCGTTGTGAGGGTTCGGCTGACTGCAGATCAGTTTACAGCTTCAGAAAACAAAATCTGCTTCACTTCACTTCCCTTATCTCCACTTTACTTCAGTCTGCTTCACTTCACTCCTTTCCATTTCACTGCACCTCACCTGACTCCTCTCCAGTTCACTGCAAATGCATGATGAGGATTGTGAAAGTGTGAAAGGATTCAGATGAGATGTTTCAAACTCCACAGAAAGGTTTCAAATTCAGTTAGTGATCAAAATCTGTTGTAAAGTCTAAATCATCATTTTCACTGCAGTGACTCTTTTTTTCTGCGTTTTTAAAAACTCAAACTGTGACAGAAAGTGATCGGGATGATGTAAACGGAGCTGAGCGTCTCGTCTCTGTGGTTCCTGCTGCAGGTGGTGGCCATCGACGTGGACATGGCGTTCTTCGAGCCCAAGATGAGGGACATCCTGGACCAGAACTGCAGCAGCGACGACGACTGTAACTTCTTCGACTGCTCGTCCAGGTGCAACCTGAACAAACGCAGGTGCAGCCCCCGACGCCGGAACAGCAACCTGCAGGTAAGACTCAGACGGGCCGAGAGGTTTAACTGATAAAAGGGTGAAACAGGATTCTGTTTCATGGTTTTTGTTCCGTGTTTAACACATTCGCTGAAGGTTTCTAGCAGACTCGTTTAAATAGGAAGTGAAAGACTTTTTTAGTTTGTCTTCAGGCCTTTAAAAGCTCTAATTCTGATGTTTGTTGTAACAAATTACTAAGAGCTTGCATATTTGACTCAGATAAAAAAATATGTCATAATGTTGTAATGTTCATTAACAACATCATGAACGCTGTGTTGTGCATCACAGCAAACTGTGTTTTCACTGCCATCAGAGGAAAGTTTGATGGTTTACTTCCTCTGTTTTTATTTAAAGTGAGTAAAACTTAAGTAAATTTAATTCTCTCCAGGACAAAAGTTTCTGTGTCATTTCGGTATTTAACTTGTGTGGAGTTTAAATTATCAAAAAAAAAAAAGAACAAAACAAAAACAAAAACAGTGAATAAAGTTTGTGAGAAAAATACAGTATTTAATTTTTTTTAAAGTATTAATATTTTGAAGTATAAAGCACTAAACTGAGTTTAAATGCTGAGGTGAATAATTTCTTTTGTTCTTCATGTTGAGGTCAAAAATACAATAAAAACAGCTTTCTAAAATATTTTTGATTTAAATTGTATCATTTTAATTTAAATAATTTTATAGTGTTTGATTTAGGATTTAAAAATTTGAAGAAGATGCTTTGAAATGCAGTACATTATTTTTTCAAAATTAAATTGTAATTAAAAAAAAAATTCCAGCTTACAACTGTGACAGTCAGCTTTAATCATTTAACTGACTAAAATTAAAATATTGTATTTGTTGTTCCAACATCAAATACAAATGATCACAGGATTTTATTGTGAAAATGTAAAAGATAAAAAAAAATTAACTCACAAACCGTTTTCCTAAAAACAAAGAAAAAAGACAGAAAAACACAAAAAAGCAAAAGCTGCAGAAGTCAGATTTAGATAAATGTTTCAGGGTTCTTTATCATAATTTATTCCAAGTTCTTCTAAGTTTTCCTCTCTTTCTTTTTGTCTAAATACCTTTTTACATTTTCACTACAGGTCGTTTTTAGATAGTCTTTCAACTGTCACCTTTCAAACTCGATTACCTGTGCAGGAGATTTTCTTCTCCTGTCGTTCAGGTAGAAAAATAAACGGAGGCCTCAACATGTTCATGCTGCCGAACATCCTCTTCATCCGGAAACAAGGTGGTTGATAAATTACAGGATTGTTTGCTTCTCAAGAATTGTGGGTAATCCATCTCTTACAACATTTCATTAGATGTTTGCAGTGAAGATGTGTGTGGAATGATAATTACTGGAGGCTTGAACCTGCTGACATGTCAGGTTTTAAATTCGAGAGAAGAGAGATTCTCTCAGAAACCTGGAAAAGGAAGAGAAAAATAAATGTTATCTTTACTGTTAATCAATGAAAATCACACTTTATTTTTTTAAAAGATGTAAAAATAAAATAAAATTTATTTAATAATTATTTAATATTTTGTTGACACATCAGATAATTTATCCTCGTTGTCTTTGATTCTTTTCAGTGTTCACTGGTAAATCTTTGTGTAAAAAATGATTTAAAATGTGTAAAAAAAAATATTTAAATCTTCATTTTAAATAAAGAAATTAAACAGTACAAATAAATATAGACACTTTTTTAAATAATAATTTAAATGTTTCTTCCACTAAGTTATTAGAGTTTTAAAAACTTTCTCTTTTTTTTTAATTTTAAAGATAAATGTAACTTTCCACAATGTCATCACCATTTTTTATTACAGATCAATTGTTTAAGAAGCAGATTTTCATGTCAGGATTTTACCTTTTTAGTTTGTATTATTTCTTCATTTGCAAACTTCTTAAGCACTTGAGACTTTTTTTTTGGCATTAAAATTCAAATTTTTACATATTTCATCCAATGAGTCTAAGATTGAAAGGAAGAAATTTGATTTGGTTTCACATTTTGTCTTGTCATCCATCCATATATTTCACTTTTTTGAAATAGTTCAGCTTGGCTCTCTTCTATTTATGCTATGTTTGTTTATGTCTTATTAAAACAAATATTAATTAGCAATTTGTGTTTTGTTAAACACTGTTACCACCATTTTGTAATTTTTGGTCATTTAGATTAAATGACTTCACAGAAACGATTACAGACAATATGATTATATGCAGAACACTGTTCAAAATATTGCAAATATTATTTATTAATGTAACATAAAGGATATGTTATATTTAAATCAAACAGTTTTGTTAAAAATGTAATTTTATGGTTACTATCAGTTTTATTTAACAATTTGTATTATCATAAATATTAGAAATAAAAATAATAATTATAAGACTTGGAGTGAAACAACATTAACTTGAGGCTGTTTTGAGGCGTCGGAGCGTCGGAGGAAACTTCTGGGAAACAAAATCCAAATAAAACATCACGGTCAACCCCGTCATCACCATGACAACGACCTGCCAGACTCTCATCACCCTGCCGACTCCTGTATCACATGTCATATGATACGAGATACCTGCATTCAACAGAGGAGAATGTGTGAATATGAGACAGAGGGAAAAGGAAAGATGATGAAGCAGATGAAGAGAAAAAAGAATTTTTAAAATAAACAAGTGTACAAAGAGGCCGAGGAGCCAATAAATAATGGAGGAAACAATAATTAGAACAAGAGTAAGATAAAAGATTATGAAAAACCCAAGAGATTAAGGAGAAAGAAGAAAGATGAGTTAAAAAAATGAAAATGGAAAAAAGGGGAAGAATGCAAAAATATATCAAGTCAAAAAGAGAAATGACAGATGAAAGAGGAAGTAAAACAAAAAGAAATTATCAAAGAAATCAGTCAAAGAAAAGAACTCAGATGAAGTGGAAAGGAGAGCGAATGAAGGACAAAAATAAAAACAACCAAAGTCGTAGAGAGTAAAAATGTGACGGAAACAGGAGTTGAGGAAAAAAGTAAAACTGATGATGAACAGAGAAACTGAAAGAAGAGAAGAGCAGAAAATGGAGACGATGGAAAAAAAGGGGTTAAATGATGAACAAAGGAAGAGAAGAACAAAGAGGAGGAGAGAAGAAAGAAGTGAAGATGAGTGAAGACAGGCTGAACACCAGCACAGGACAAATGGTGCTGATGGCACGGCGATGACACACTGCTGTCTTATTGGTCCATCTGATGCTCCACAGGTGTCTCCTGAGCATGACCTCTGGTGACCCCTCACCTGTCAATCATCTGCTCGGAGAAAGGAGGCATTGTCTTTAGAAACGTGTGTGTGTGTGTGTGTGTGTGTGTGATGCACTGACTGATGTGTTCATAATGAAAAGTGAGGCGTCATCTGCATAATGACGTAGAATTTAGGATCACGTCCTCTCTTATCTCTTTTCTCCTCCTTATTTCATCGCATATTGAATTTATATTTTCGTTCCTTTCGTGTCCTTTTTCCTCTTCCATTGCTTCTCTTTCTTTTTATATTCTAATTATCTTTTCCTTCTTCTCTTTTTTCTATTCGTCAACCCGCATTATCTTTTCTTTTTTCACATTGTCACTCCTCTTCTTTTCTTTTTTCTTCCCTCTCATCAGGTGATTTGTAAGAAGATCTTTAGGCCGTGGTTTTCCCCCACACTGCTCGGGGCCAAAGCAGGGCTCCCCCTGCAGGTAGGACTCTGTTTAATATACTTCCATTTTTATTTACTGATTGTATTTATTTTTTTATGTTTCCTTACTATTAATCTAAAGTTATTATGTGCTATCATTTATTAACATACATTTTCATCTAAATATCTCTATTTTTTTTACATATTTAATTTAAAAAAGGAAAAGTTCACATAACAATCCTCACAAGTAAAAATGGATGAAACTTTGGGGACGAGCAGGGATGCATCACATTATCATTTGGGACTCCCTTCATCCTGAAGCAAGTTTTTATGCTTGAGATTTTGGTCTTTCTCTTAAAAATGCAAATGAAATTGTCTCCTGCGTTTCTTCGAGCAGGTGGAGCTGCAGCGAGCAGTGCAGGAGTGTTCAGAAACAGAAGGAGGTGCATGGGAGAGAGAAGGGGACGGAGGTGGAGGAGAGACAACAGGTCCAGGTGGGGGCGTCCATCAGCGCCTCCTCAACATCCTGACTCGCCTCCTCAAAGAGGGAGGGGCTTCAAGGGAAGGAGGAGGGGCCTGGGAGGGTAAAGGCCACATCCACACTGCTTTGAACTTCTGAGGAGGAATTTAAGAAACACACAACTATTCCAAACAGGTGGACAAACTTCATATCAACACATCAAAAGTTTTCCACCAGAGTTTGTCAGGAACAGAGATAATCCTGGAATTCACTGACCTTCATGGAGAAAACAGACTTTGTTTTCATGATTGATGATGAGAAAGAACAAGTGGATAATCGACGCTCTGCTGTATGAAGGGTCAACTCTCTGCAGCAGGTTCAACATCTGCTTAAAAGACTTAAACCAGAGGTGGAGCTGCCATACGCTGAGTCATTCTTTAAGATTTTGTTTACATGGGCTTGACTAACTCGATTTTGTTCCCCAGTTTCTCCTGTTTGTTGTGCAGGAGGTGTTTAAATTTCATGTCAACTTGTTTACAGTTTTTTGGTTTTCTGGAAATGCTTTTTGAAAATGTTGTGACTGAATCACTTTGGATTTCATCACAATGAATCTGGGAACATCTGGAGCAGGACTGGAGCACTGAGTGAGCTCAGCGATGACTTCAATGTCTCCTCATCAGAGGAGGATATTTCTGATCCAGTGTACTTGGATCCTCTCTGCTTTTTTTCTTCCATTGTATGTCAAGTTAGTCTCAATGAGATTTGAGTAAACCTCAGTCATTTAAAGACATAAATATAAATGCTACAAAAGGCTGCAGACACAACTTCAAACCACTGACAAGTGAATTAAACAACACTGATCATCTCATTTCAATGCAACATTCTGCTGGAAGATCCTGAGTCCTGACATTCACACAGCTCATTTAAACGCTGCTGCAGAGCCACTTCACCCTGTCACGCCAACATCATTCCCTGATGTCATCGACCACCACAGCAGGACAATGACACCGTTCAGGAAAGGCTCGAGGTCATCAAGGTCAGATCCTCAAAAATCCCATCAATCACTCTGATGGAACAAGTCTGAGCCAAGAAGATGAAAAGTGAAGAATCCACTGCCTTCGTCCTGGTGCCAAACACCTCAGAAGCTGTGAGTTCACGAGCTTCTTTGGTGACAAGACGCAGGAGGTTTAAATGTTGTTGATTTGTGAATATCAGTTAACTTTCTAATGAGGAACTAACAGCTTTTGTTGTCACTGTTTATTCTGTAAGAGTGAATGCACTTTTTCACTGCAGCTGCCAGTGAACCATCCTCATTTCAAAGAGTTTCTAACAACTACACCAACCGTCGTGTAAAGCTGTAGTTTGTAGTTTAACAGGACGTTCAAGTGTGAACCTTTTTCTGCTGACAGTTCAGGCAGGAGGAAAAAACAGGAACTTTTTCAGTAAGATTTAAACATTCTGCCCTTAAATATGAACATAAGACAGTTTTCTGTCCACATGTCACTGACGTGCATCAGGAGGGAAAGAAATCCATTTTGTTTTTCTTTTTGCCCTGTTAGAGCCTCAGTAACACACCTAAACAAAGATGGGATGGAATTTGTTGAACAAAGAGTTTTAAAAGCATCAAAATGATGGAAAATCTCAAGTGCAAAGCCATTTTTTCTTTAAGAATCATGAATCAAGACATAAAGTTCTTCAAAGGTAGAAACATGGAGGATCTATCATTTACAGAAACAGATCAGTTATTTCTTTACTTACAGCCTGAAGTTCTTCTAATTTCTGATGAAATCTCTCAGAAAAAACAAACTTCCTGATGAGTTTTTCTGACCTGCAGTGAAGAGAAACAGAGATTAGAAAGAAGCATCACTGCCTTCATCCTCTCAGAGCTCTTTCATTAGTTTTTCTCCCCCTGGCTGCTTCATTTATGTGTTGATGTTTATGTGTGAGGTCACATTAGGTCACATGATTGCTGTGGTGTTGCTGAGCCAGCTCAGTGGCAATGTAAATCAGATGAGTAGTGACTGAATGGTTTCTGCAGGTCCGGGCTTCTGTACAAAGACCAGCTCAGTATAAATATAACATGCTCACTGTTTGGTTTCATGTGTGTGGTTCATTTGAATAATAAAATGTGGACTGATGCTCTGCTGTGGGAGTCAAACTCTGCTGCATGTCTCTCATTAATAATCCAACAGCTGTGAGCAGACACGGGGCCTCGGCGTGATCTCGTTTTTACACGGAGTGTTTTTATTTGCACTTGGTCTTAAAATTTTGCCTCATTCAGACGAGTTTGTTCTCTCTTTGTCCTCAGTCCAGCTGTTCTGTGAGGAATTTACAGATGTGATCGCTGCTTCGCTGTAAAGTCCTCGTCTATAAACACAGTCATCACTGCAGGATCCAGCTTCTGCTTCTCTAAACTCAGCTGGTAGTTTTGGTTTTTACTGAGCAGACCTCAAACTAAACACATCATCACTGAGTTTGGAGACATCAAACTCTCCTCATCTGTTCTCTTTTGTATCTAATGTGTCTGCTGACCGCTCGGTGTGCAACTATCAAGGTATTCCACTACATTATTCCGGGAGGACTGAAGGAAAGATTATACTTCTTTACAGACAGACATGTTTCTTAGAGATTCATAAGTCTGAATATGAGAGAAGAACTCAACTCTAGATGTTAAAATCACAATGTAATGAGGGAAAAACTCTGCAGGGTTTCAGCTCGGTGGTTTTCCTCCAGCAGCAGCGATATGCATCTACACTTCCTCCTCCAGATGTTGGCCTCTGGACGGATCAAGTTTCAGTGTTTCTGCAGGAAATCAGGGAGAAACCTGAGGAGAAGCAGCAGGAAACGAAGGGACAACATGTCAGAGACAAACTGCGTCCATGTGGATGGAGAATTCAAAACAAACTGAAGCTGCTGTTTCCTCAGTGAAGACACAGATGGACGTGAGATAACACACTTTAACTTGAGTCTGTGGTGTTTGAGGCTCAGACGGATGTGAGGGAGGTTAAAGGGGAGTCGGTCCGCAGCAGCCATGTCATGTATAAATATGACATGAACTTTTTATTGAAAGGAAATTATCAAATGATCAATAGACTTGTTTTCTGTAATCAGTGATAATAAAGCTGCTCAGACTGAGTGAAGAAATGATGACGTCAGTGAGTCATGTGACTGAAACGTCACTCGTCTCTTTCAGTGAAGATCTGAAAACATCAGATGTGTGTGAGATGAAGAGGAGGCTGCGACCTTCGTCACACTCACAGGCAGGTTTCAGGTCAGTCTGAGTCACAGTCCGGTTCTCCTGAGATAGAGACAACTGAAGGGAGACGAAAGGACAAAAAACTTTATTATTTTATTCAAAAAACAGTTGAAAAAGTTTTTCTATGGAGGTAAAAGAGATATAAGAGATATAAAGATATAAAGTCACACAATCTGGTGATTGGAGCTGTTTGTTTCTTTGCTTCAAACCCTTAAAGCTTCATCTTCAGCTTCATCTGCTCGGCTCAGGACGGCTCTGCTACATGAAGCTAAAACGAACAGAAACATCAGGTGGTCAGAAACAAACCAGCAGTCAGGAGAAACTTATTCTAAAGAGCAAACAAACGAACTGTCGGTTTAAGTCTCCTGAAACAGAAACGACACAAATAAAAATCAAAATGAAGCTTTAAGATGATTGAAAGTTTTTTAAAGCCTGAAGCTTCAGTGTTGACAGACGGATGCTGACGAAAAGTGTTTGCATTCCCACTGGTCATACTGGCTGTGAAGAGTCCTCTGGACTGGACACCACAGCCTTCATTCTGTGTTGATGGGATCCTGCTGATGCAACATAAGTGAGTTTGTGCCAAAGACAGACTCTTACTGTGAACTTCCCGACAAAAAGACTGTAAATCTGGAGGATACAAACCTCATTAGTGTGAATCAGGCCGCTGAGGCCTCGTGTGACTGGTCCTGACATGTGCACGAGGTCCAGATGAGTGTGTGTTCACTCCATTCAGACTCTTTCCTGCATATTTCAGAAACAGACTGACTGGTGTCACCACATCAGTTATATGGAAATGACTCACATGGAAACGTTCCACGGCTCTGCAGGCGCTGAGCCGAACGCTGCCTGGCATGCCTCCACTGTTTTCATTCCACAACCACACACACACACACACACTCTGAAAACCCCTCACATTCAGACAGGAAGCAACATTACAGCTGCCACTTCACAGACTCTGTGTTCGTCCTGAAGCTCTTCTCCCTGTTCAGTGTCTTCGGTCTGTGGTGACAGAAAGCAGCAGACCTGCAGGTTCAGCAGCGACCTCATGATCCTGCACGGTCGCTTTACTCTCCAGTTATCTCATCAGACACTGAAACACTGCACGGCTGTTTGCTCTTACAGTCATTCTATCCTCCGTCTCCACGGTGGTGAAGCCCGTCTCTCAGCGTTCCACTGCTTCTCCAGGTGGAGCGATGCGTCATGGTGGTGCAGATGCTGGACAGGGTTGCATGTGAGGAGCCTGTGAGCAAGGCAGCGAACTCTGAGCTGCTCAGGGCGCCTTCATGTGCAGCACCATCACACTAACGTCTCTCTAACCAGTGCATGTCTGTGGGTCCTGTGTGTGCATGTGTGTGTGTTCAGGGTTTATGTGTGTTTATGTGTGAAAACAAAAGTGGAGTGAAAAAAACAGAGTTTCCCAAAGAAGAAGAATGAAGCAGGTTTTTTTCTTCCTCCTCTTCCTCTAACCTCAGTTCAGACTAAATTTAGAAGTAATTTATCAAGATGTTTGTATGCCAGCACATTTTTTATGCATTATTTTTTTTATTTCTGGTCATGAGGTTGCACATGCATGCACTTGATTGGCTAACACAATGTGTTGTGGGTTTGCGCTGCAATTTATTATGGCCAAATTGCGAGGTTTGACATCTTGATCAGGTCTGTCTGCATTTGCACTGGACTGCACTGATTGGACCATTCAGTGGAAATGCAGGAAGTAGAGTCTCCTGCAAAGAGGCAGAAACATCCTGATTTTCATACAATGACAGACCTGGATGCAATGATTTGTATCTGTGCAGTTCGTCAAAAGAGAGGCGTTTGCCATTCGTCTACTGAAGGGGGCGACGTCTGCGCATTCGTATCTGAACAAGCTCAATTTATTTTGTCACAAATGTAAAAGCCAATCACAGGCCAAGAAACCTGACAGCTCCAGTGCAAAGCGACATGCTAGGACTTTAGCATGCATGCTAACGCTGTGTTAGCCCCTGCTAGTTACAAGCTAACAAGCTAAGCATGTGGCAGAAACAGATCAAGTCCACACTGACTCACTGCAGGAAACGGCTGCTGTGTTTGAGGTGTTTTCTGCTCTTTGTGATTTAATTTGTCTGCAACATTTGAACACTCGAACACTTGAACACTTCCTGTCAGCCTGTGAGATTTCTGCCTTTCATAAGTCTCTTTCCAGTCCGAACTCGCAGCTCGACGTGCAGGAGGAGACAAGTTCAGTGGAATCCTTCATGTTTGCCAAAAGATTACAGATTACTTTAATTCATGTACTTTACTTTGTAGGTCAATTTGTTTCCTCTTTGTAAAGAAAACTCTAATTAATCAAAGATGTCTGATGCTCGGAGGTCTCACTCTGCGGTGGTTTGTACCTGCAGGACGACGTCCCGGTCGTGTTGCTGGTTGTTGTGTGGAAACATCCAACGGCAGGATTTTATTCTGGCTGAGGATGAAATGAACCTTTGTTTCATTTGAACCCTCAGGGTTTTTTTCTCTCGTTCTGCAACCGACTGCATTCAGGTTTTCAACAAACTGGAACAAATCAAATATGTAGAATAATATTTGATGGAGTCGCCATGACGACGCTCGCTGGTTTGTGAATACCTGTTTGACACTTTGAGCACATTTTCCAGATATTCTGACTGATTTGAACTGAGGTGACGTGTCACATGAAGGGCTTTGACTTGTAATAGAGTACTTAAAGTGTGGTAATAGTAATGTATTAATACACATTAACGTGTGCTGACTTTCTCTTGTTGTTTTCCCATCAGTCATTTGGCATCTTCATCTTCTCTTCCTGTCCTGAGCCGAGCACATCAGTCACAGTTTGGATGCTTTTTGTCGCCTCCTCTGTAACAGATGATAAGAACTTTGCTTCGTTAAGTTTCTCAGATAAATGATGAATGAATGAAGTCGTCTCTGTGCTGATCTTCACCCTGTGGAGCAGAATGAAGCTCCACGGCTCATATGAAACGTTCATCATCAAAACCACCTGCTGCCACGATGTTCGCTGCTGGTTTCCTCCTGAAAGGTTCATTTAACTCAAATCACGTTTAAGATTTCTGCCTCTGAGTCGATTCGTCAGTTTGTGACTCTGTCAGCTGTGAAAAAAGTCCTGAATGATTCAACAGAAACGACGTCTCTGTCGCTGTGAACAACAGTGTGACTTCTGTCGGTGCAGTAAACTCCTCTGAGCTGCAGCGTGAGAGTCTGACTGATCGCTGAGGTTCGCTCACAGCTTGAGCTCTGCCGAGTTCAATTAAAAACGTGAGATAAAAGGTGATAAAACAGCACGTTGCTTCAGCCCTTCAGAAACTAATTTCACACTGTGTTAAGTCTGAACTGAGCGGTAAACTCTGTGAGCTGTCAGCGAGGTTTGAACTGCTGCTTCCTTCAAACAGGATCTGAAACCAGCTGCCGTCTGAAGAGTGTTTTTACAGAAAACTTCTGCAGAGTTGAGCTGTTTTTCACACCTTCTCCTGCTTTTTGCATCATTAAAGAGAAACAGAAGCTGGAAAAGTAAAAAACACAGATGTGATCAACTCAAGAAACAAGCTGAAGATCTGAAGAATGAGATGTGTGGTCGTTCTGCGGCCAAAGAAAATAAAATGAAAAACAGAGAAGATGTGTGTTGTTTTAGTCATTTAGCATCTAAACATCTTCATGAAAGTCCGACTGCATCATGTTTGTGCTCGTCTGCCTTCTTCGTTTCTGAGAGAACGAAACGTTTTACTGTGAAGAAAAAGAATCACAGAAAAGAAAACTGTCTTTTCTTCTCCCTCCGACTCTTTGGTGGACTAATAAAGTAATTAATCACAGCATCAGTGTTAGACTTCACACTGCGCCTCGAGAATCATCTGATGCATTGATGATGATGACGGTGACACTGTCAGTGATTTGGTCTCCTGAAGGTGATCCAGATCCTTCACAGACAAACAGCAGGTCTGTGATGATGGAGTCGACGAAGCTCACAGCACAAACGTCTGAAGGAACCTTACAAACCACTTCAGATCAGTTTATTAAATCCAAACAAACTGACATTCAGTCAATAAATCATTAAATATAAGAAAGAACAACATGAAACATCAGATCTGAAAGTCTCGGCCAATCAGCATCTTCATGAGTCTGATAACATCATCTGAGGAAAGTTCTGGTTTCCTCATCGACTTTAACTCAGAAGTTTTTTTTTAATTCATGTTCTCTGGAGGATGTCTAACACACACACACACACACACACACACACACACACACACACACACACACACACACATGATGAGTGTTTCTAACATGTGATCAGTTTCCATCTGGCTGCTCCTCTGATCAGCCGACTTCAAAGACGCTCTGCAGGCTGAATGAGGCCCAGAGGTACAGGTGTGTGTGTGTGTGTGTGTGTGTGTGTGTGTGTGTGTGTAAACTCTCCTACATGTTCAGACCTGAACTGATTTCAGTTTCCTTCTGGGTTTGAACTCAAGTTTCTTCTTAAAAGCCTCAAATCTTCTGAATCCTCCTGAACTTCCTGTGTGTCTCTTTTTTTAATCATCTTAAAGTTCCTCCTCTAGTTTTTTCAGGTTGCAGCAGTTTCACTTTGTTCTCAGCATGAGAGGAAAAACTTAAAAACACTGTGACTGAAAACAATCTGAGGTTTTGCAGAAGTTACCAGTGTCACATTTAGTCTGGAACCAGATTCTGGTTTTCAAAAAGACCTCTGAACTACTTTTGTCTTGAACTTCTTCACCTTCAGGTTCAGTTCGTCTCGTCAGCTCAGCTCTCTGTGTTTCTCCTCACCAGATGTTTCTGTTGAACCTCTGGATCAAATGATTAGGAGAAACCACCGGCCTGAAGCTTAAAGGCTCCTACTGAACCAACAGAGTCCTCAGGCTGAAGCTTAATTCACAGATGTTTGTGGTTTCCAGCTGTGGAAAAGGATTTCCTCAACAGGAGAAACATCAGCTGCATCTTTAAGAGGCAACAATCAAAGCAGCTCTGTAAGTTCTGACTGTCCGTCGTCTGTCAACGGTCTGCTGCCTCAAGAGACGGTTGTGATGAGATGATCAGTGCAGGACTCCTGACCTGCACGTCAGAGGTCAGAGGTCAAACCAGCTGCTGGTGAAACATGTGTAAGAGGTGAACCTGAGCTGATGTGAAGTGGATTGCATGATGGGAAGAAGTGCGTCTTCACACGCAGAGCAGGTTCGTTTATCCGTCTGGATGTTGTTGTTTGTCTCGACATAAAATTAAATAAAAGTCGGTTTTCTTCGCCACGTTTTTTTCTTCAGAATCACAAAGATTCGAAGATTCAAACTGAGTTGCGGCTCAGAAACAGCTGGATTTCTGAACTCTGTGAGATGAGCAGAAGCTGTTGATGAGGCTGTTCACGTCACCGCTTCAGGTTTGAAGCTCTGATCGTCTCTGCTGCCTCATGAAGGAAACTCACACCTGTTCGGAGGCTGAAAAACAGCTTTCAGACTGACGAGTTTAAAAATGGAGCTTTTAAAACGTCCGACACTCAGTTATCAGCATGTTGAAATGATGTGAGCACGGACGCTGATCGTTTGTTTTACGTCTTTCGTCTGGTTCTGCTGAAAGCTGAATATAAAAGATGAAATGAAACCATTTTTTACCTCAGGCTGTTTCTTTATTCGTCCCCACAGCTCCAGGTCTTGTTTCGTTCTTCAGCCCTGAACGTTGTCTACAGGCAGCAGAGCTTCAGCCGTCTCTGCCGTCTGAAGAGACTGAACGCAGATCAGAAAAGGTGGGATGTTTGAGTTCATTCAGGCTTCAAAGACGATGGAGAAACAAGGTGTTTTGAAATGTTTATCATTTTGTGAGTCTCTCGTCTCTAGTGTCTGCTGGTGACTCCATCCATCTCCATCACTACAAAACAAAAACATTTAGAGGTCAAAAAGACAAACCGTCCATCCTGCGTCAGAAACTGAACCTGTTCCTCTGATGAGACGATGTGAGGAGGTGATCCCGGCGAGAAAAGCAGTGGGATGGTGTTTCCTGTTCGGTTTGAGGGGTTAAACTCGGGAGGAGCAGCTCCTCTGATCCTCACTGAGAGTTTTATCACAGAGTTTCGCCTCCAGCAGCGACTTTCATCTGCTGCTCCTCTTAATTAATCACACTTCCAGCAGCAGAGTTCAGCTTCCTCCAGGCGTTTTAATTAATCACCTCACTGCGAAACATTCATTACATCCACCTGACAGACGAGAAAGTGGAGGACATTAGTCACACGGCAGAGGCGCAGACAGCCTGCAGATTTTTACAATTCATTTATTCTCTCCATTTATAACGTCAGCAGTGTTCAGCACCGACGGTCATTCAGAAAAAATCCCCTTTGTAGCTGAAACAGACCCACGTTTTCTGCAGGAGGAAACATCACGAGTCAGTGTGCAGCTCAGGTCAGTTCAGAGCAAGGTTATTATAGTTAACGAAAACGAACGAAAAAACGAAAACTAGAGGTAAAAATACATTTTCGTTAACTGAAATAAAATAAAAACGAGAGTTTGAAAAAAAACCGATAACTAACTGAAACTGTATTGTGTGTTTACAAAACTAACTTAAACGAACTAAAATTATAGCGAAGATTTCCTTC
>JAQMCX010000031.1:397837-408260 GCA_029814765.1 Acanthurus leucopareius
CATGTTTACCTGAATGTTTACCTGCATGTTTACCTGCTGTTTACCTGGTTGTTTACCTGCATGTTTACCTGCATGTTCACCTGAACGTTTACCTGCATGTTTACCTGAATGTTTACCTGCATGTTTACCTGCTGTTTACCTGGTTGTTTACCTGCATGTTTACCTGCATGTTTACCTGCATGTTTACCTGCATGTTTACCTGAGCCAAGCAGCTGTGAACAGAACGTCACTGTACGTAACAACTAACTGATGTCAATGCTGCTGAGCTCATCTTTGTTCCACGGTGGATAAAAAACAACTATTCAGTTTGAAAATAATCAGACTTTCGTTCAGCGTCGGTGGGTTTGACGTCACATGACTTAGACTAGACGCACTTTATTGATCCCAGATTGGGAAACTGTTTTGCTGCAGCAGCAGTTGAATTTCACAGACAGTCACACACATAAATTAAGTGATTAGAATAAGAATATCTACATAGAAGATAAGAAGAAAATAAATTATACAGCCACATATGAACAATAGAAACAATAAAAGAATAAACAGCTGGTGCTTCTGCAGAGCACTGCGACATGCTTGAGCTTCACCTGATCATGACACCTGGTTTTCCTCAGAGCTACTGGTTTTAGTTTGAGCTCAGTGCAAAATCACACTCAGGTGTTTATAAGTTTCATCTTCCACCGTTTGAATTTCCACACAAACACATAAATGCTCACATATTCATTTTATGCTGCACTGGGCCTAAGGTGAAGGCTTGGCTTGACTTTTGCAACACTCATCTATCACTTTGATCAAAGACACACACATAAAACCACAGCATACAACAACAGATGCACTCTCACACAGACAGTCTATTAATGATCTACTGACGAGAGCTGATAATGACAGACAACACCGAGCCGCAGAGCTGCATGACCTGCACTGTTTGCTCTTCTGTCAGTAAAACTGCTGGTGAACTCTGAAACAAAGCAAAGTTTGAACCCTCCTACAGTGTTTGATGCCACTTTCTACAGTTAAAGTTCAAGTTTGTCAACAGTATAATAACAAACAGTTACAGATCACGGCTAAGATGAAAATTAAATAAGCTCAAAGACCAAATTTAAAAATGCTACTGCAACTCGCTGAGAGTATAAAAGCAGTCTGATCCATTACTTCAGTTAACTGAGACACAGCTGAGACAAAAGCAGCGATAAAACCGCAGGATGAGACAAAAGACTCTGTGGTTTAATAAGTAGTTTCAAACATGACAGCGTGAGTATGCTGGTGTTTGGGACCCACCGGTGATGAGGTAGAGTCCTGCTTTGTTCCAGCTGGGAGCCAGTCGGGTGATCAGAGAGTAGGACAGACAACACTGAAGGACACCTGGAAACACACACTGAGGAGAGCCCAGCTACACACATACACACACACACACACACACACACACACACACACACACACTATCAACATCACTGAAGTTGACTGAAGTTTTTGACTCATTTACCACCAAAAACATGTAAAGATATAAAAGATGAACTCAAAAGTCTGAGATTGAGATTAGGGTTAAATAAAAAGCTTCCTGATTCCTGAATGTACACAAAGAAAACATGATTCAATCTGAAGCACTCAGTCATCAGTCTGTTCGTCCATCACTCCATCCCACCTGCAGACTGCGTCTCTGTCCAAACATCTGCACGATGCCTTTCTGAAAAAACGGAATCTGCACAGAGAAAAGAAATCAGACGAGTGTCAGAATTAAGACCCTGATGAGGCTGAGAACAGTTTTGGAGTTCATGGAGATAAAATCAGCTGGAATAAACCAGAGAAAAGCCTCTGTGAATGTAGGACAGTCGGACACAACATGAAAACACTTCATCCGTTTGCAAATCCAAAAGACAAATATATCATATTACACATAATTGCAGGGGAGCGAGATAGAGACAGCATGTTTATGTTTCAGAGGCTAATAATGTGAGCTGTCAGTAACACTCTCCCACAGTGTGTGTGTGTGTGTGTGTGTGTGTGTGAGTGTGAGTCACAGGCAAATTTGGAATGTTTGGAATTCAGCTGTTTTGGCTGAGTGTCTCTGCTGAGGAAATGCAGGCACGCAAACACGTATGTGAGAAAGCCTCAGATCTTCTACTGAAGTGAATCTGTCAGTCACGCCGTGTGATTTATGAGAGGAAAGAGACCGATCACTGTCACACCACCCACAACACATCCTGCCAGGAGAAAGCAAATCTGTCTGCCACGATCACAATCTGCTGCACCAGAGGAGACAGAGTGTGTCTTTGGTTTGTAAACGATATATCAGGTGTGTGTGTGTGTGCAGAATGAGGAGGCGTGCAGGAACAAAACTCATTCATCCAACTCATCAAGTTTACGACGTCAAAACATGTAAAACTGTCAGCAACACAAATACAGAGTGTTTTCTGAAATTACAACAGCACACACACACCCACACACACACACACACACACACACCCACACACTCGTATAATAATAACCAGTACAGTAAAAACTAACTAAAGTACAAGTGTCAACAGGGTTCATAATGTTAATGTATAACTACAGAGAAAACAACCATAAATCTTTCAGGTGGGAAGCAGCGTTTTCGTGACCACCGGTGATGACATCACAGCTGCAGCAGCCAATCCTGGTTGGATTCACTCACAGGTTGAGTTCACATAAAGTTCAGAGTTTGGCATTAATTTGGGGTTTTATGTGTGTGTGTGTGTGTGTTTCTTACAGCCATCACCACTGTGATCTCACTGAAGGAGTCCAGACCTGGAGAGGCCAGAACGTCAGAGTACAACAGCACCAGCTCTCTGTGGACACACACACACACACACACACACACACACACACACACACACACACACACACACACACACACAATAGCTTTATCCAAGGGCAAAGCCTCAGGAATGCTCGTCCTTCACAGTGAGCAAGACAAGACAATGTCACCATCAGAAGCCGGTTTACTGCCAGTTAGGTTTCCACATCCGAGGAATTTTCTCTGGTATTTTAGTGCCTAGAAATGTTAGGAAGCTGAACTGCTAAAGGAAAACACTGCAAATAACAACATCACAATGCAAAATGTGACCAATATATTTAAAAAAACATGCAAGATACACTGACAGGAGCTGCACACGGCATGAAACAGCAAAAAACATGCAGACCGGCCAAAAAATGTGCACATGCTCAGGTTGTGTTGCACTTTCTTAAAGTTCCTTCAAACATGTTTAAAAGACAGTTTGTAAACAGACACGATTGGCTGTGAACGAATGTAAAAACATGCTGCTGGCAGTTATGATGGGGGGGGGGGCAGAGGGATTAATGGTCACCTGCAGGTCTTGATCTGTTTGCTCCTCGGCTCCTCGTCCTCCTCCTCCTGCACTGTGAGGGTGACACAGACCAGCTTCTTCAGGTCTGGAAGGCCGAGGAAAAACAGGGACCTCTGGACTCCCCCACTCATCCTGCACACACACCGACACAACTCACACTTATAATCACACTTACAGTCATAACAACAGGCCAGAGGATGAAAACGTGTATTCTGAGAAATCCATAAACACATTTTATTTTTATAAACCCTCCAGACTAGAAATCTAAAGTCAAAAACATTTAAAACACTGACACGTCCCACAGGATGCGTTCAGTTACGCTGATTTTCACTCGTAAACATCAGCACCTGAACTATGATTCAATCATCAGGCTCAACTACAAACAAGCAGTTTAACAGGAATGAAAATCATCTGTTTCAGTGATTCACACAAGTTAACTGTGATTAACGGATTAAATATTAAATACATTTAAGTATTAGTTGTATTTAAACTGAGGTTTGATAACCTTAATTTTAGATATTACTACATATACTACTATATGATTCAATCACCAGGCTCATCTATCAACAAGTAATCTAACAGAAATGAAAAAAAATCTTCTAAAAATGAGTCAAATATAATGATTACTGCTGAATAAACGACCAATTAATTAATTAATCAAAAAATGAAAGGCAACAGGATTCGTTGCTCTCTGTTTTTGACTGAAAATCATCCGTGTTTCAGCTATTTAAACAAATTAAGCATGATTAACAGCTTAAATATTAATTAAGATAATTCTGAGTCATATCCAAACTGAGGTTTGCTAACCTTTATATTAAATATTACTATCAACTAGTAACACTGTGATTGATAGCAGCTGTGATGCAGTTTTATGATAATCTTATCAAAGCAATTTCACTGCTAACCTGGACTAAAAACAAACAAACAAAGGCATAACAACTAAAGATAACAATAGTGACATTAGGTCATTAATCTTACTAGTTCAGCTCTTTTTGTGTTCTTGACCCAGAAAACTAGCTTTCTGTGCTATCGACAGTTAGCTAAAACAAGCTAATGCTAACACGGAGCTAGTGACGGCTAAGTTAGCTTAGCCTAGCTAGCGTTAAAACCGTGTTTTTGTTTGAGTTTTCACATCGATGTCAAGAGCACCAACCTTATTTTTACGGTTACAGACCGACGTGAAGATTTTTTTTAACCTGTGTAATAAACTCGCGGTTGAAATTATGTTGTAGTTAAGTGGATTTAGACAAAATAAACTTTGTGAGAGACGGAAATTATCCTGGAAGCTAAAGATGGGAAAAGATGGGAAAAGGATGAGCTCTCACTCTGATGCTCAAACCTTTAAACCTTCATCTGAGGGGATAATGGGATGTACAAAACATATTAATGATAGATGAAATATCAAATAATAGAACAAAAATACAACTTATTTGGGATTTTACTGCTTATTTTTTATGAGTTGGCAGTGGGTGAGCTTTATTTACTGTGGAGTTATTATGCTTCCATAGACAATCTTTGACTTTGAGTTGGTGAACTTTCCCGCCAGTCAGCCGACGGTTATCAAATTAAACTTTTTCTTCATGAAGTCTCTAAATTAAAAAAGTTCAATACGTGAGAAAACAATCCCAAACACTCCCACACGCTGCTTGCGTGAGAAGCGAGTTTCCTTGAAAGAGAGTGAACTGAGATGAACTTTGGCCTCGTTTTCGCCCACAGTGTACTGATGATTGACAGGATGAGGACCAATCAGAGAGCTTCTGTCATAGCTGGGGAAAAGACTGACCAATAGCAGCGCTGGAAGGACGGAGGGGGTCGCTTCCATTCTCCGTTCCAAGAACTTCGCGGTATCGTGAAGCGCACAGAAGAAATGTAATGTAACCGGAAATCAACCTTTCACAATTAAATAATTTTAACGGACGATTATATATTTAACAGACGAACGGTTGGTGTTTACACATCACACAGCGATAATAAATCAAATAAATAAAAAAATCAGAAATGATGGCAGCAAACATAAAAACAAAATTTAAAGATTAACTCACGCAATTTATTTTAATTTATTAGTTTTATTCTTCTGATTTTGAATATGACGGAATACCTAAAATTAATTGAACAGAAAATTGTTAAAAACAGAAACAAATTCATAATTAATTAAAATTGCCTCTTCTGTTATTACATATTATTACTTTCTATCTATATTTACAAGACTATATATTTGCCAAAATAAACAAGGAGTGATGTCATTTGGATCGACATGTGAATGCAGAGTAATAATTTGCAAAGTAGATGTCTTTTCCACATTTGTCTGAGAATCATTTTAAACTGTGGTTAGTGCTGTAAAATGTATTTTATGGGTTTTCAAAAGTCGTCCTTGACTTCATCTTTAAAAATAACTGCTTTGCTGTATGAATCTAATGATGGTGTATGAGAGAAAGTGGAGCATTTAGAAGAGACTATGGAGACGTATTAAAATAATTATTAATGAGGCCACTTTGCTATGACAGAACAGTTTCACAGATTCACTCATAGTTTTCTTTTTTTCTCCGATGGTATTTTTATAACTTTCCTCCACTATTGGCTAATTCACTGTTGTACAATGTAAATAAAGCTGAACCTGAAGCCAAATTAACTATTTGCGCATACAAATCCGCGACCTTTATTTTGAAAAGAGCTGCCGGAAGCCTCGCAGTGCATTGTGGCGAACTTTGCGGGCGAGTTCACGCCGCTGACACTCAGGGACTGTTGTTGATAGAAACTGGGGTAAATGTCGGTGCGTTCGTGCGGCTCCGCGGTCCTGACAGACTCGGTGGGATTATATAACCGCTCACAGCTCGTTTAACGGCTCCCGTACACGTCCGGCGGCTTTAACTTGCAAACTGTCCCAGTTTTGAGAGACACAAATGGGTGAAAAGGAGCAAAAGAGCCCCGATGGGCTCAGATATTACAGGCTGTCAGAGATTGAGAAGAAGAACACGTTCAAATCAACGTGGATCATCATCAACTACAAAATCTACGATGTGACCAAGTTCCTGGAGGAGGTGAGAACTGCGTTAACTTTCTGCACTTTTTATTCCAACAGCAGCTTGTGGCGACCAGGAAACTTCTTGTTGTGAAAGTCTCTTAAAACAGGAAATCAAGCAAACCTGCTCTGACAGAAACACACAGAGGCTTGTAAAATCAGTTTCAGGGGGAAACAATATGAAAAATGATACGTGGTTTAATGCCAAATAGTCTTTTATAAAATGTGGCTTTTTTTGGCTGAAGTCTGGTGGTAAATTCGCTGCTTCAGCTCAGTTAAACAGGAACTGGTTTGTGAGCTGAGTTCAGTGTCACGGAGGCTCCTCGGGGCCCAAATCAATATCCCATAATCAGCCATGTCAGCTGATCATTACATGAGTCTTAAAAGAGCTTTAAAGCAGGTTAGCACCGTTAAATATGTCAGAATTTAAAAAAGATTCAAAATTCAGCCTGAGCCTGATGTTTTTTTACATTTAATATGGCTAAAAAAATAAGTTTCTAAGAAAATTTGATAATTAAATCAGCTGATATTCATATTATTTAACATAAAGGAAAGAACACACATTTCATAATTACCCCTTAATGTGTGGATTAAATCTGAAAAACATGAAACTCTGCTGACGAGCTGTGAAAGCTCCATCACGTCCAACATATCAGCTTCAATCTTAATTACAGTTCAATGATCATTTGCTGCCAATCTGATATTTGCTTCGAGTACAGAAAAACAAAAAACTTATTTCAATTTGTCTAAAATTAGTTTGGGAGAAGTTAAGTTTGACTTTTTAAAATGATATTTCATTATTTGACGCTCAATCCTAATTTAAATCATATAATTGAGCTTCAGCAGTTTGTTGAGAAACTAATCAATTAACAGGAAATTATTGGTAACTTTGTACTTTAATAACTTAATAATATTTTTTTGTATTATTTCCTGTTTCGTATTTCGTGTTTGTGTGTTTCACTGTTGGACTAAACAGGAAGTTGAACTTTACACATGTATATTTTTTTTATATTGCAGTAACATAAATTGATAAATGGAGATTATAATCTCCTCAACAGGATGAAATAACTGCAGATCTTTTCTGTTTTATCAAAGAGAGACTTTGAGTTTCTCTGAAGGAAAAGAAGCTCCAGATGATTCATTCATCATTTATTTATTGTAAGAAACTTTATTCTGAGTAATAATTGAATTGCACTATAATTTTATCAATAAAAGGCTTATCAATATGAGGACAATTACTGGAGTAAAGTTTAATCTCAGCCGATTGTTTGGACCTTTGACTGTGACCGCTCACCTGGATCCAGCCTGCAGAGCGTCAGGTAACCTCGTGGCTCTCTGGCCCAGGTGTTTGTCTGTACATGGTTCAGGGCGTGGACGCGTGGACGACAGTTAACCCAGTTTCCAGCCTGAATGTCTCCCTGTATGACTCCTGTCCCACAGCGCTCCACTCAGCACTGATCCTGTCTTTGGCCTGGAGGTGTTTGGGGTCACTTTCAGACAGTCTGGAGCAGCTGGGCGGAGTTAAAGGGTTCAGTCGAACACACACGCACACACACACACACAGGCTGGGACGAACACACACCTCGGTTGTTAAAGACTCGTTTTCACACTAATTCAGTTTGTAGAGCTGGATGAGAAGCTGCTGAGCTGAGCTGGTGTAATGATTGAACGGAGTCGGGTCGACGCTCAGGCTTGACTTTGGACGGACGGATGGACGGACTCAGTGAAACTCCGACACACAAGCTGAATGCTGGGAAGTTGAGCTTTGAGCTGAGGGTTGGAAAACTAAAACCAAAGCTTCAGGTGTTTTCTGAGTTCTGGGTTTCTGATTGAACAGTTTGGTGACCTTCTCCGTTCTTCTTCATGCTCAAACTCACAGCAACTGAGAAACTACACACCGAAAACTTTAGTGTGTGAGTGTTTCGTGTCACAGTGTGATGCTTCTTCCCACTCTGAGCTCCTTTAGAAACTCATCAATGAGCCAAACTGTTCCTTCACACACACACACACACACACACTAACAGAGCACCAAATGTGGATTAATCCACCACTGAAAATAGTCCCCACAGATGCTTTATATCCTCCCGTTTTTGAATCAAAACTGTCAGAAAAGTAACTTCTGTGACATTTTTACAAACAGAGTAAAAGTCAGGAAACAGGAGGACAAACGGAGCAGAGGCTGATGGGAAAAAGGGTCAGTCAGCTGTTTTTAGCAGGTTTATCCGGGTTTGAAAAGTCCAGATCGACACACTAACTTTGGTGCAAAGATGATGAAGTTTCACACACTGACAGTTTCTCCACGAGAGAAAGTGATGTTTTCATTCATAATTATCGTCACTGTTAGTTTATTATTTCTGTTTCCAGGTGTTTGTTTGTGTGTGAGGGGATTTTTATTGATCTCAGAACACTGAAGTCCAAGTTCTAATCAACTCTGAGGAAACAGCAATAAAGTATTAAACTCAGAGGAAGAGTCACACTCACAGGTTACGACTTCATGAGCGTTTTCAAACTGAACGTTCAACCGGATTTGAAATGATCAGAACGACGGCGCCGTGGAGAGAGTGAACGTCAGCCGGCGTGTCGCCGCACTGCTGCTGGATTCAGTTTATAAATGTTTCATGTAAAGAAAATAAACAAAAGGTTTGTGTTTTGATTTGATGTTTTTCCTCTGATGTCATTTCCTGTTTCAGCACCCTGGAGGAGAGGAGGTGCTGAGGGAGCAGGCGGGAGGAGACGCCACCGAGAGCTTCGAGGACGTCGGACACTCCACCGACGCCAGAGAGATGTCGAAGGACATGGTGATAGGAGAGCTGCACCCGGTCAGTGTGTGTGTGTGTGTGTGTGTGTGTGAGTGTGTGTGTGTGTGAGTGTGTGTAAAACACTGGCGTCTTGTTTTCCTGCAGATGAAGATATCATGTGATGTAACATAACTCTCTGTCTGTCTGTCTGTCTGCAGGAGGACAGACACAAGATCGCCAAACCTGAGGTGAGTGAGGCAGTGGTGACATCACAGTGATGTCATCACTTGAGACTGCAGATGTTTGACAGAAACTCGTGTCGCAACCTGGAGGTGGAGAGTGTGAAAGGCATCATGGGAAATGTAGGATGTCTTTGTGACCTCATAAGCTTCTAAAAGTCGGCTCTTTGCTGCACAGATTTCTAATAATCTGTGCAGCAAAAACATGTTTCTCAGCGGTGGATCTGATTGGCTGCGGCGCTCTGATAGGAACATCGCTGCACCTCTGACTTCCTGGTTGTGACACGTGGTTGTTTTCTTGTTCTCACTTCCTTTGACTAATAAAGTTTGTGTCACGGCCGTTTGAACGTTTCGTGACTTTGCTTCATGAAGTCTCTGCTGAGTTTTTCTGCTGAGTCACTGAAGCTGCAATCTGCTGACGTCTGTGTTTGTGTTTGACAGGAATCACTGGCCACTCTGGCAAATGAGCCCAGGTAAACACCGTGTCTCTCTCTCAACCTGTCTCTCTCTCTCTCACTCTGTCTGTCTGTCGCTCTGTCTCCTGCTCACTCTTCTATCCTTGTGAGGACCTTCTTCGACGTGCATTCCCTCGCTTCAAACAAAAAGTTTGCTGACACCTGTTCAAAAAAACTCCGTCACTTCCTGTCTGAACACCTGTAACTTTTCACACCTTTCGGATCCGAGTTAACTTTAGACTGAACAGGTAAAACTGTTAACTCACTGACCTCAGTTCAGTTCACATGGTGATGGTTAGTTGGGTAGTTAGTTTTTCTGTCAAGTTGATTAACCAACTGGTTAGTTAGTTACAGTTACAGTGAACTTGGCTCTCTGTTGTTTAGCTTGTAGCTAACTGGATGGGTGGGTTAGTTAGTTACTAGTTACATCTGGTGTACCAGCTGGTTATTTAAGTAAGTCAACTTAATAATCAGTTGTCTCTCTGTTCCAGCCAGTTGTTTCTGTGGTTAGTCAGTTAACTTGCTGTCTCTCTCTCTCCTGCAGTTGGTTTAACTGGATAGTTGGTTAGTTAGTTAGTTAGTTAGTTAGTTAGTTAGTTAGTTAGTTAGTTAGTTAGTTAGTTAGTTAGTCAGCCACTCAGTTAGTTAG
>JAQMCX010000031.1:408360-422822 GCA_029814765.1 Acanthurus leucopareius
TTAGTTAGTTAGTTAGTTAGTTAGTTAGTTAGTTAGTTAGTTAGTTAGTTAGTTAGTTAGTTAGTTAGTTAGTTAGTCAGCCAGTCAGTTAGTTAGTCAGTCACATATTTAACTAGCTGTCTTTCTCTCCTGCAGTTGGTTTAACTGGACAGCTGGTTAGTTAGTTAGTTAGTCAGTCAGTCAGTCAGTTAGTTAGTGAGTCAGTTAGTCACATATTTAACTAGCTGCCTTTCTCTCCTGCAGTTGGTTGAACTGGATATTTGGTCAGTTAGTTAGTTAGTTAGTTAGTTAGTTAGTTAGTTAGTTAGTGAGTCACATATTTAACTAGCTGTCTTCCTCTCCTGCAGTTCGTGGTCTAACTGGGTGATTCCCGCTCTGGTAGCCGCCATCGTCACGCTGCTTTACCGCATCCTCACCGGAGAGAGCGAGTGACATCATCGGACGAGCTGCTGTGATGTCATCAAGGGGCACTACTGCCAAACGGCCCGATGTCTGATTGACAGCTGCACCGGCCAATGGCAGCGTAGACTGCTTCGGACCAACAACCGTCTGATTGGTGGATTTGAGTAATCTGTTGTCACGTCACCAACTCTGCTCTGCCTCCGTCCTGTCACAGCACTACATTACCCAAGATTCATTTCATGCTTCTCAAGCAACCAATCACATGGCATTATGTTAATGAAGTCATTTACGTTGTTGAATTTAACATGATGATTTGAAATATGGATTTTTTATATGATCTGATATGAAATCTTGCAGAAATGCAGTGGATGTATAATTTGTTGTATCTTTTTATATCTTTGTAAGTGAATGTAAATGAGTTTATGAAAATGCAATCAGAGATCCCCAATGCACATTATCATTACATGACATATTGATTGTGTCCTGAAGAAAGTGTATGAAGTTTAACAGCCTGAGTCTTGTTGTAAACCTGCAGGTTTAAACTCATAAAACTCAAAAACTGTTGCCTCCGTTATGATTTCTGAGTAATTTGCTTAAAGATTTGTTCAAAAACTGTGTGAGACTCCACTTTCTTGATCTCTGCAGTAAAGCAGTTTGAAGCATGTTTGACTTTCTGCACCAGCTTGTCTCCTGATCATCTCCTCACTGCCTGATGGAGTCCAAGTCACACAACAAAACGCCTGTAACTCAAACTTGACTCACAGAAATTAACTGAAGCTTTCTGAAAAACTGGAGCTCAGCAACCAGCGAACAAACTCCAAAATGAAATCTTTGAACTAAAATCAATGATTGAAGATAAAATGCAGCCAACATGTTTCATGTTGCTCCTAAAAAATTATGTTTAAGCAAGAAAACTGAAAAACTTTCGGCCAAAGTCACCGGTTTTTACTGAACCTGAACTCCTGTCAGTTTTCCTCTCAGCTTCGCGTGTAAACAGGAAGTCAGTGAGCAGCTGCTTAATATTCCTCAGGTGTCGGTTTGTTTGTGATGATTTGCTTCATTGCACATTAGCGTTGGGCCGTGAGCCACCATGACGCTTTGGTCCCTGCATCATCAGCTGCTGTCTGTCTGGTCTCGCTCAGCCGGTCAGGACTTCAGAGTCCTGCACAGACCGGAAACTGAAAACTGACTCGTCTCTGAGAGCCGACTGGAGCTGAAAACGTGGGATCGAATCCTGAACAGAGACGAGCAGCTGTGACTTTGCTTCCACTCGTTCATTGTTGACCTTTACCTTGACGGACTGATGGAAAACACGAGACGCTCTCTGTCTCCAGATTTTAAAGAAATGATGTTTTAAAATAACTTGAACTCAACACTGAAGCTTCGTGCATCAAACCTGAAACAAAACCCAACACTGAAGCAGGATTAGAGTCTTAAATAAAGAAAGAAACTGCAGAGCTGTGAATATTTTTAATCATTTATCAGCTTTTTTTCTGCCAAATAAAAAACCTGCACAGACGGGACCCTCATGAGACCAGAACCCAGAGTCAGCAGACAGGTTTCAGAGACTCTCTGAGCCTCTGCAGGCTGCAGGATGAAAAAAACACTTTCCAAGGTTAGTTTAGTTGACGGAGTCCTTGTTGGAGAAAAGATCGTGTTTGCAGAGCAGATGTGACTGAGATGTCGAGGTCGGCTGATGTCCGTCAACACGAGCAGCTTCCTGCTGTGACCAGAGAAAAGATTCGGTCTCTGAGATTGTTCGACTCTCTTAGTTTAGTTTAGAACTGACAGAGACTTTAGTTTGAAAACAATGAAAAACTGTGGTGGAAAAACTAAAATGTCCCAACATGTGAAGGAGGTCCTGAGGGAGCTGCTGGATGAGACGTCACAGGGTCTTTAAAACACAACAGATACTCAAAATGGGCCTTTGTGAGACAGTTTCAGAAGAAAAAGTTCACAACAGCAAAGTTTTTTTTACCAGGAGAGTCGACTTTTATTTTGAAATGTCCCTTGCTGATTAAAAGCTGTGGCCCTGCTGAGCTGAAGGTGTGGTGCCTCCAGTTTACTCTGCGAGAAACTGTGCTGGAGGTTATCGACTTTATCAGATCAGAGCGACGCTGAAAGAAAGTTCAGTCCTGCAGCAGATTTTCTCCTCAGAGCTGCTCAACAAGATCAGAGCGATAAACCCAGACAGAAGCTCCATGAAAATACAAATGGAGCCAAACTGGAATAAATTCATTTGATTCGTTAATGTGATTAACTTCTGTTTATATGTCAATAACAGCTTATCTTTAATTTATGATTTTTTTGCCAATAAAAGTTGTTAAAACGTGTCTTTTTTTAAGCTGGTCATGTTTTGTTCTGTTTCCTTCATGTTTGGACGGTAACGTCATATTCACTCATAGAGAAGTGCTGCCATCTAGTGGTTCAAAAGCCTCAGCACCAATTTTCTGCAAAAGAAAAACTGATTGATAAATTTGTTAACAGTCTATTCAAATACAATTAATAAATCACATGGACACTGTTTATTGTTTGCTTTCGTATGAAAACACAGTTATAGATTTTTGTATCTAAAACTTAACAATAATAACAACAACAACAACAACAACAACAATAACACGTGTTTCTGCCTTTGAGTGAATAAAGTTCCATAAAATATTTAGTGAACTTGTTTTTTATAATCATTATTTAATAGTGACGTAATGATCAGATAAACGAACTGATTTGTGATCCAGAAAGTTGAAACTTCGAACTTTTCTTCTGTTTCTGGAAGTTTTCTGAATCAACTCGTCTGTTCGTGTTTTGGCAGAAAAGGTGCAAATGAGCGGAGGGTTTGAAAAGTGCGCAGCCGTGTGAGCGACAGACATGTGGGGGGGTGAGACGGCTGACCTCCACGTGGCTTCCCTCTGCTGCTGTCTGTCTGAGGACGTATGACAGGAGCGGACGGCGTGACGTCAGGGTGATGGGGGTGATGACGACATGTGTTTGATTAACGGCGGCTGGGTGACGCACTTGTCGGCGCCACGCGCTGAGTTACACAACAACACATCAGAGTGTGATTTGATTCTCAGAAACGTTCAGATGAGCGCGAGCCTTTTAAAATACCAAACATCAATTTATTTATAACAACATACAGAAACTTTATTTAGACGTCACGCTGAGACAAGCAGGACAGGAAGTGTTGATGCTCACGAGCAGCATCACTGGCTTTTATCTGAAATATTGATATTTTTTAATATTTTCAAAGAAAAAGAAACAAACTCAGTAAAATGTGAAGAGAAAGTTAGAAAGATTTATTATTTTTTACCTCTTATTTTGTGCATTTATTTGGTCAGTTGATGGTGAAATAATACGGGACAAACAAATAAAGACAAAAATGAACCAAACTCTCGAAGTTTTGGTCAAAAACTTCATTAAACTGCTGCTTTTAGAACACACACACACACACACACACACACACACACACACACACACACACACACGGTGTTCTGATAAATAACGGGACACGTTCGTGTTACAACATTTAATATTTGTTATGTTGGATTCACACGCTTATAACTGCCTGTTGTTGTTGTTGTTGTTGTTGTTGTTGTTGTTGTTGTTGTTGTTGTTGTTGTTGTTGGTGGTGGTGGTGTTCGTTTATGGACAGATTAACCTGAAAATATTAAAAAATAAAATCATGTTCTTCATAATTTCGTTGTTTAATTTCCTTTTTAGTGAAAACCAGTGTTGCGCATTAATCATCTTTTTCTTCTCTGCAGACTTTAATCTCTGTTTTCTTCTCTTTCATCCTTTAACTCATCACAACATTTCGGAGAGAAACACTGAGCCTTTGTTGCTTTGCTTCCACTTTTAATAAAGTTCATGTTTGTTTCTTTCAGATTCAGATTTTAAATCCGGAAACACGCGCTGGTTTCAGATGTGGCGGTTTGACTTGTGCTGAGTGTTTGACTGTAATGACTGAAGAAGCTGCGCAGTTTGTATTGTTGTTGTTGTTGTTGTTGTTGTTGTTGTGAAGTCATGTTGAGTATTTAAAGCACGTGCGCTCCGCTGCACGCGCTCTGCTGCACGCGCTCCCCTGCACGCACACAGGGGCAGCTTGATGTTTCCTACGTGACCGTGCGCGTGCTTCTGTGACAGCAGCTGCACAGGACGGTGCACGCGCTCCGTTGTTGTCAGCACGTTGTCCTCCGGAGGGGGCGGGAGTCTCTACTCTATACAAGCCGCCCCGCGCCGGCACCGCCGCGGACTCCGGACCGGCCTGCAGCCGCAGCACACAGGCCGCCTGGCTGCCGGGCAGACACGTCCCGCTCACCGCTGCCGTTCACACCGGCTCTCCCCCCTCGAGACGGAGCATGGAGAACGGACAGGAGGAGGAGGAGGAGGAGGCGAAGGAAGAAGAGGAGGAGGAAGGAGATCTGGACGACGAGGTGGACGCTTCTTCTCTGGAGAGATACATGAAGGACAGGAGGAGAGCCAAGTCCCTGCCCGCCTACCCGGCGGCGCTGCTTAACGGCGCCGGGAGCAGCGAGAGGAAGCGGGTGAAGTTCGCAGACTCCATGGGGCTGAACCTGGCCAGCGTCAAGCACTTCAGCGCGCTGGAGGACCCGCAGATCCCGAACAAAGTTCTGTCCAGGCACAAGAGCTTCCCGCCGCAGCAGCAGGAACTTCTGAACGACCTGCGCCAGAGCTTCGCGTCCAGCCCGGACACGGACCGGCTGGTCTGCTGCTTCCCGGAGCTCCGGGATGCGGAGCGCAGAGCCCAGCGGCTGCGCGTCTGCCTGGAGAAGATCACCATCACGCAGTTTGACGTGCGGGGGCAGATCCTGGTCTTCACCGGCTGCACCGACAAAGAGGTCGGAGTGAGGTACACCTTCAACGACTGGCTCTCCCACGTGGACGCGCAGGCTCTGCCCGTGGCCGCGGAGCAACCGGGCTCCGTGGGGGAGAGGTTCAGCTTCACCGTGTTCACGCCGCCCTACATGGACCCCAGCTCGGCCGTGCACCTCGCCGTGTACCTGAAGAGTGAGGAGGGGGAGTTCTGGGACAACAACGAGGGGGAGAACTACACCCTCAGGTACCGCAGCATGCCCGGCACCGCGGCCTTTGTCAGCGCCGCCTTCCACGCCACCTGAGCGGTGCGCGCGGCGTGCGTAAAACCTGTAGATCCATGCGTAAAAAGCTCTCCATCCGTCCCTTCTGCTGAAAGAAATGCTCTGACGCGCATCTGCTGCTCTCCATCTGCTGAACAAAACGCTCCTCTGGTCTGTTTGAGGCTCCTTCAGATCAGAGAAGTTGTTTCTCGTCACAGTCAGAAGAAGATTTTCTTTAATTCGAGCCTGAATGATTCTGTTGGACCTTTTCTACACTTTGACTGTCATAAAAACCTGGAGCTCCTCCACGTGTTCCCGAGGACAACACTGCTGCTTTTTCTGGATATTTCTCTGAACATTCACTTGGATTGATGGACACGAACACAACGGACTGATTCTGAAGGAAAATAACGAGCGTCAACAACTTTCTGGACTCTTCAGGCTGCTGACAGAAACAAGAGTCTCACTGCTGCTTTTAGACTCCAGCTGCTGATGGAAAAAAATATCTGAAAATTTTTAAAAAATATATAAAAAAATGTTTCTGTTGTTTCTTCAACAAGAACAGTTCAGTTCTGTGGTTAAAGATCTTGCAGCTCCTCAGGTGAGAAGCACCGGGATGAAATCAAAGCACCTGTTTGCATTCAGGTGCTTCTGTGAGACTGAAGCAGGCTGGTGGAGGATGGAATTGTGGGTAATTTCTGAGCTCTTTTATTAACATTTTTGTTTTTCGTAGTCAGCTAAAAGAAGATTTTAAAGTTTGATTGTGATGTTTTTAAGCTCAGGCTGAATTTCCAACAATACTGAAACTTCTTTGTCTTTCAGGAGAAAAATGTTCATGAAATATTTTAGAATCAGTTCAAGAACGAAAATTCAAAGCTGAACGTTTCTGTCAAAGTGATTTCAACCAATTAAAGCTCAGTTTAGTATTTTGGTTTATGTCACATTTATTTCCTAAATGTTCTGTGTTTCACTTCTTTAATCTGACAGATTGAATTCTCACTTTATGGATTCAAACGTGACAGAATATTAAAATAACGGTTCTTTCCTCCTTCGTTTCGTTCTGATTTCTTAAACTGACTTAAGAGCTAAAAGCATCATGGGTAGTTTTTCATTATTACTGCATTAACGAGCAGTGATGGACATGAATGTTTCTGTCTGATTCCTTCGATCACGTCACTGAAGTGAAAACTAGCGATGGCTCGATGCCACTTTTTCACATCCGATACGATACTGCAGCCCTGAGGATCAGCTGATACCGATCTGATTCTTTCTGTCTCTCTAAAAGTTGTTAATAACACGTGGATGTAATTTGCTTGATACTGACATTTTAAAACACCACGTTCACTGTACAACAACTATTCTGGTCCCTTAAAGAAAGAAGGAAAACATGTGCCAGCACCTGAAGTCCTGTGTGACTGCTGTGGTTTTATTAAAACTTAAAGCTCACATCACTTCTAACAGCATCTGTAAACAGAACAGATCCATCTGCTCCATTCACACGTTTGTAACGATGCTGCGGTTCGTTTTTCTTTGCTCTCGCCTGTAAAAAGTCTCGGTGCTCCTTCCCATGATGCTTCTTCAGATGCTTCATTCAGGTCGTTGTGTTAAAATGTCCGGTTTTGCTGCCCCCCCCCCCTTGAGACACTCATTTTGCAAACGTTGCACTCAGCTGTTTTACTTTTCTCCTCCGTTAACGTAAAGTAACTCCACATGGCAGCCATGGCGACGGCTCGTCTGTGTTACGGCACGTCGCGCAAAGTGAAGCTGAGGATACATGAGATAGTTTGGGTTCATGGATCGAATCAGATGGGTTCTAATAAAAAAATCTGATACCTGATCCAGTCATTTTGGCCGGGATCGGACTCGATACAGATCCAGTGGATCAGATCAAACCATCCCTGGTGGAAACTGGTCACATTTTATCAAAACCTGCATTTCTTCTAAACACTTAAGTGGCATTTTTCAAGCAGATAAATCAGAGAAAATGACTTTTCTTCCATCCTGTTCCAGCTTTGTCTCAGCGACACTGATCCGTCTTCCAAAGATGCTCTGCAGGTTCTTCAAACGTCAGATTTAAAAAGTGATAAAAGGGAAGAAACATCAAATTTGTATCATATCAAGTCTTTTTTTGGACACAGATCAGTGGTTTCTGTCAGAACTCTGTTACAAGAGGAACATGGATGCAGACGGGTTCGTGTTCGCCGTCCGTCACCTCTGGCCACGCCCACCGAGCAGACAGGAAGTGTGGCGCGTCGCACGGCAGCACAGCAGCTTGTAACGGAGCGTTCTGGGTGAAAGGTTGCAGCAGGAATCAAGCCACATTTCAGTCAGGTCCTCCACCTGTCTGTCTGCCTGTCTGCCTGCCTGTCTGTCTCTCTGCTCCTGTCATTTATTGCACCATGAGGCCCAGAGTTCAGAAGTCCATCTCCTCTGAAAAACGTCCTGTTGACAAACCTGACGACATGCGTTTGCTCAGTCAACATTGCCTCGGAGGCTCCGAGTGATGGAGGAATATTTCAGGTAAAATCTCCAACGTTCGGCTGCTGAACGAACATCGATGCGAATCTCATCACCTGAACTCAACTCACAGTCACATGATCACCGTGTGTGTGTTTAAGGTCACGAACTCTCACACTGATGCTGCCGGACTTCACCGGAACATCTGCATCCGTTTGGTGCACCGAAAAAAGCACGTTACCCATGAGCCTTTGCTGCTTTCATCTCTGTAAACAGATATATTTATGAATGCAGAATCAGGAGTGAAGGGACCAGAGTTTGATATTTAGTGCTGACCAATCACGTTTGAGCAGTCATTCTGGAGCGCAAAGACGCAGCCAATCAGCTGTCGCTTGGTGTTGATTCAGCTTTTTTTCATTTACCTGCATTCAGGTGCAGGAATCTGTTCACAGAGTCTCGACCTTCATCTCTGTTGGTCTCAGCTGAAGCTCAGAGACGAACGGTCGTCATCCTCAGAGGTTGAACCCTGGTGAGACGGAGCAGACGGGGTTCAGACGTGTGACGTGCTGACGTGAACTCAGCGTCAGTGTTGCTTCCTGACAGCGTTTCAGCCTCTGAGTCTGAAGCTGTTTCATGCTGAAATGCATCATGGGAGTCACAGTGGTCTTCTCTCCCACAGTTTTTATGATCAGTCTCGTCCTTTGAACCTTTTTATCAAAGAAAAAGCTCATTTACGACGAAGGACGTTTGGACCAGCGGACGTTTGTGTCCTTTCTGTCTCTGAACTTTGTCCACGAGACACAAACAAGCTCAACACAACGCAGTCTGCACCTTTCCTCAACTTTCATTCCAACCTGTCTTTGATTTGCAGATGTTTCACTCAGAACCAGCTCTTCCTGGTGTGAAGACTCTGAGGAGCTGAAGTGAGTCGCTGCTCAGGTTCGAGTCCGAGTCCTTCAGGGACTCCAGGACCCGAGCTGATCTTTCATGACTCTGCAGAAGCTCTGCAAAGAATCATCTCTGTTTGTTTGTCTGATGAAACGTCCATCACCGATTGAGCAACGTGATCCTTTACACCTGTGTGTGTGTGTGTGTGTGTGTGTGTGTGTGTGTAAGTAGGCCAGTGTGCTCGACTTTAAACCAACAGACGTCTATTAATAGCAGCGGCCGGGACCTGGTGGGTCAGTCACCTCCTTCACCTCCACCCTCCTCCACCGAAACCAAACGCACCTCTGAGCTCACCTGCTCTGCTACGACATGCAGCCGGTGTGTGTTCTACACACACACACACACACACACACACACACACACACAGAAAACAACAGGAGTGTTGAACTAACTTCACCTTCAGGTCTGGGGTTTTGGCTGATCCAGGATCAGCTCAGCAACACGACGAACTCTTCGTCTGTTTCAGTTCGCCGGCGTCACAGAGCGACTCGCTTCATTCAGCCATGTTTCGCTCTCTGAGTCAGACCGACGAGCTGCTGCTTTCCGACTGTTTGTGTTCGACAGAAGAGCCTCAGTGTCCTGAAGCGACCGCACATTTATCCCACAATGCAATTCTCAAGAAATCGTCCAGATTTACATTTCGACTTTTTTTCTGATTTTTGCTGAAGGATTTTTTTTTTTTTTCAAGTTTCAAAAGTGTGACAGCAGCTCCAACAAAGTTCTTCTTAAACTACATTTTTAAAACGTGTTTTATTCTAAAAGTGAAGCTCTTCATGAGGTGACGTTTCCAAGCTGTGAGGTGTTTTTCTCCTTCAGAGAAACACTGAAACAGTTTTATTGATGATGTCAATAATTCTAATGTTTTTCCTCAAATAAAAGCTGAGTTCTGATTGAAGCTGGCAGATAAAAACACCGCTGGATAAACTCCTGATGCCCTTCGTGTCGTCTTCATAACTACTGAACATTATGCACATTTACATCACTTTAATTTGAACTGATTCAACATGATGATAATCTGTTTTTGAGTTTCTGTCTTCAGTCGCTGCAGCGTCTGCGAGTTTTTTCTGTTTCAGTGACGTTTGATGAATCAAAAGGGAAACAAGTTCAACTCAAACCTGCAGGAACCAGATCCTCTCGTTTACACACAAAACCTTCACTTCCTGTCCCGTCATGAGCTCTGTTCAGGGTCAGGAAGTAACAGATTACATGTAATCAGGAGTTATGTAATCAGATAACAATAATTAAGTATTTATTATCAGTTGCGATCACACTGAGAAACATTGTCACACATCACATTTTTGATTTGGTCTTTGAGTCGGCAGCTTTAACCAGAGCTGTGTGAGACGAACCAGGTTCCTCCGTCAGGTGTGACCGAAGAACCTGACGGAGAAAAGACGACAGTCCGAGTCAAGATGGAGGTTCAGACGCCGGCCAACCAACATTTACAGTGTTTGCTTTGGAGTTATCCAAAAGTAATCGGATAATGTAATCTGGGAAAAAAAAAATCTCTTTTTCGTTTGTATTCAGTAACTGATTACATTTCAAAGTAATCTGACCTGACTGAGCTGGAACAGTTAGAAACCACCACGGTGACGTCAGGACAGAGAGGGGCCCCCCCCCGGCCGACAGAGAGGCCCCCCCGGCCCGCCTGGAGCCCAGAGCCACGGTCTGAACACCCAGTGTGACTCTGGATGCTGAACGTCGTCCTGGCTGAAACTCTAACAGAAGCTGAGCGGCTGATGTTAAAGACGGAGAGCTGACTGGAGGAAATCCTCCGCGGTGGGAACGAGGGAGACGAAGGTGCGGCATCGTCTCCACGAGTTATTCAAACAGCTTTAATCCGACTCTGAATCTTTCTGATCTGCTGCTTTTCATTCTGTCTGGTTTTCCAGTGGAGACCGACGTGTTTTCATCGCCTCCGCGCTCTTTTCACACAACAGGAAGTCTTTCTGTGCGACGGCTGTAAACGGATGAATGAAATACATCTGCATGAGTGAACGGTACAGAGGTTAGATCAAGCGTTTCAGTTGGTTTATAGCTTTATATTCCAATATATCAGATAATCAAGTGTAGGATAGAGAACTTGTGCGTTGTCTTACATAAAAAAATAAACACTAGACAGAGAAGAGAGTCATGGATGCAGCGATGAGTCACCGTCACTGAGTCAGTTCTGCTCAAATATTCAGTTTCCAACGTCTGAGCTGTTTGTTATCAGAGCTGTACTCAGATTACTGATTACACCTAATATTATAATATCGTAACTGTCTTGTTTTTTGGAGCCAGAAGTGACCATAGTTGAGCAGGGGGTGGAGCTAGAGAGGATACGCCTCCGTCCTGATTGGCTCTGACTGAGTAACATATTTTACAAACTGAACATCTTTCTGTGTTGAAGGAGACTTGAGACTGACTGCTGAGACCACGAACGCATCAAGAATCTGTGTACTGAGGTAATAAAGTGACAAGTCGGGTCATTTTCTCAGCAGCTTACATACAATCCAGTGAGGTCGCCCCCTGCTGGTCATCAGAGAGATTGCAGGTTTACCCGGAGGCTTCATTCACTGTTTAAATATCAGGAGTTTAATTGAGTTGATGAAGAGGTTTAATTATCAATATAATACTGTTAAGTTTTATATTAAATATAAATATTGATAATGTACATGTGACCTTTTCTATTTTCTTATAATCAGGCTCAAACAATAATCTGTTAACTAAACTGACTCAATCTGAGGAACTATGAGCTCACTTTTCAAGTCTCTTCACTTCCTGTTTTTGTCTCTAATAAACATTTAAAGAAACAGTCTGAGACGGAAAAATAATCTCTTTTTTAAACAAAAACTGTTGGCAAAAGTTCGGAACTTTCGACTTCGTAAAAACAAAAGTTTTTTTTAGTTTCTCCTGAAAATCTTTGGGTTTTGGACAAAAAACGAGACAAGTTTTATGGAACTAGTTTATAGATCATTTGGGAAAACAATTGGTGGATTAATTTGTGATGAAAACGACCAATCAGTGGCTGTCGCTTCACTTCAAGGGCTCACGGCTCAAAAACGGACTCAGAAAGAGGAAACTGAAGGTAAAACTAAATGCCACTGCAGCTTGTGATCGATCAGCAATCAATTTACACACTGATGCAAAAACAATGAACAGAAACAGATCAATAACCTGATCGGTGCATCCATGTAAGAAAAAAAAAAACAGTTTAAAGTAACAAACGTCAGGTGTTTCACAGCTTCACTCTGTCCTACATCTCCCACAATGCATTTCACCGCTACACCTCCACCCAGTGACGTCTCTGTCAAACAAAATGGCGTCTGAGTCAAAGAGGAAGCGAGCTGATTGGCTGTTGGTGGTGGTGATGTCAGGGCAGTGATGCGCTCCAGTTTGTGATGTCACATCCTGTTGTTTGTTGGGACGGTAAACGTCTCCGCCTCCAGCAGGGGGTGCTACTCCTCCACCACGATCTTCTGGGTCTCGTACATCTTCCCGATGGCGACCTGCAGAGGGCGACAGAGAGGAGGATTCACAGAAGGTTCGACCTCATCGAGCTCATGAAGGACGAACGTCACCTCACTTTACGGAGACAAATCTGAACAAAGTTACAACGAAGTTTTGAATAATAAAAACAACAATAAATGTATATTTCAAGAGTTTTTCCTCTATAATCATGATGAAATTATTGTCCCGTTAATTAAACTAAAAGGTAAAAACAGACAGTTTCCTGCTTTACTGTTGTTTCTGTCTCCATTACAGAAGCTTTTATTTTGGTAAATCAGAGAGAAACAGGAACACAAGTCGACCTCATTTCCCCCGTAAACATCAACAGACTGATGTGATTTAAAAACTCTGCTTATCTAACACAATATAAATGTCCAGTTTGTCCTAAGGGTGGCACTGCAGGCCGTGTGTGTGTGTGTGTGTGTGTGTGTGTGTGTGTGTGTGTGTGTATTCAGTGTCCACAGAGCCTTGTCTCTGTGTTATGTCAATATTATCCAGCTGAACTCTGTTGTCAAATAGAAAAGCCAATTATGGTCGAGTCAGGAGCAGCTGTACTGTATGTACAAACTTAGTGTGTATGTGTGTGTGTGTGTGTGTGTGTGTGTGTGGACGTGTCTCACTGATGTTTTGGGGACACAGATCTGTTTACACAGTCACACTGTGGGGACTCCCCTCTCTTATATGTACAAAACAGGACTTAAAGTGGACACTGGATCAACTCCTGGAAAATAAGGTGAATCTATATGAAGTCCCCTAATGTGATGAAAACATGAGTGTGTGTGTGCGTGTGTGTGTGTTTGTGTGTGTGTGTGTGTGTGTGCATGCGAGGCCACAGTTCACAATTGATTTTCTCTTGTTTCAGTGCAAAGACATGTCAGGCTGATCCACTGAACATGACCAAATATGACCCATGTGCAAACAAACACACACTCACACACAAACACACACACACACACACACGCACACAGGTGATGTTCTGAACATGGAGTTGCTGTCTGTCAGTACATCGGTGTGTCTCTGTTGAACACACAGTCCTCCTGTCGTCTCAGAACATCAGCTGATCAGTTCCAGGACACTGAGCTCCACACTGAACAACATCTGCACACGTTCAGCAGATGTTTCAAAACTCTTTCATAAAAACCTCCAGAAGAAATGAAAGAAAAAGGAGACTGAATGTCTAACGCCTCTCTACTGGCCCCTAGTGGCCGTGAGGACTGCTGACACACATCAGGTGGCTGGTGGAGTGAAAGCTCCAACCAAACGACCTGCCAAAGCTCAGATTAACTCCTGAAACCTGAAGAACAAAACGGAAACACACACACACACACCTGTGTGAGGTGAGCAGAGTTTGGATCGGAGTGTGTTACTGTTCTGTGTGGATGGATGAACGAGCATTTACAGGTTTTCACACGGCCGAGTCAAAGGTTCACAATGTGACAAACTCACTTTAGTAAGATCTAATGAGTAAGAGCTAATGTTAGTGTGTGGTTGTGACGCTGCAGTGCCACCAGGGGGCGCACTCTGCCCACAGACTGCTGCTCCTCCAACACTTCATCCGGCCTCCTCATCAATTATTCTGCCGTCAACCCTCTCTCTCTCTTTAAACACCATCAGACCCTCTCCCGCCCGGCTGGAGCCCCGCGTGTGTGTGACGTGCTGATTGGCTGGAGTGTGGCGTAGGAGGGAGGGGGGTGGAGGTGAGGCGGGGGGCTCTGTGAACCAATCAGCTTGCAGGAGGCTTGGCTCTCATGTAAATTGTTGCGGCTGTGGCTCCTAACAAAGGGATGGCCTCTCTCTCCCTGTCTCTCTCTCTCTCTCTCTCCCTGTCTCTCTCTCTGTCTCTGTCTCCCTGTCTCTCTCTCTGTCTCTGTCTCCCTGTCTCTCTCTCTCTCTCTGTAACTCTCTCTCTCTCTGTCTCTCTCTCTGTCTCTCTCTCTCTCTCTGTCTCTCTCTCTCTCTCTCTCTCTGTCTCTCTCTCTCTCTCTGTCTCTCTCTCTCTCTCTCTCTCACTCTCTCTCTATCTCACACACTCTCTATCACACACAAAAACACTCTCTCTCAATCACTAAC
>JAQMCX010000031.1:422922-436633 GCA_029814765.1 Acanthurus leucopareius
ACACACACTCACACTCACACACACACACACACACACACACACACACACACACACACACACACACACACACACACACAAACAGCTCTGCTCAAGTCAGCTGGGACACACATGAAACAATTTGCCTCAACACACTGATGCTGGACGTTGTGTCAGAGCCGCCACTCTGCTGCTGCCTGCATCAACTGTGCTGTGTGTGTGTGTGTGTGTGTGTGTGAGCTCATGAACTCATCTGTGACTTTAGATGCAAGCGACACACTCTGACTTTCCTTCTAGAGTTTGTTTGTGCATCCAATATGTAACAATGTCTGTTCTCTTTACTTTCCACTTTATTTCATCTGTTTTCTCACGTTTGGTTTCTCTTTGTGTCACTTAAAGTTTCCTGTTTAACGAGTTTATTGTATTTATTCTTTACTTCAGAAATGTGCTGTAAAAACATTATAATTCCTCCATCTATTATGTGACTGTCTCTCGCTTGCAGCCGTCGGTAGAATGTAAATTTGATCTTCAAAGTTGAGACAGGAACTCCTGCAAACTTAAATAAAATCTTCACACTCTGACTTTTTTGCTAAAATGTAAAACTTTTCTGTGAAAAAGGAACACAGGGAAAGGTTTGATGGACAGCAGTGTGTGTGTGTGTGTGTGTGTGTGTGTGTGTGTGTGTGTGTGTACTGTAGTTGTAAAGCCTGACAGTCTCCCAGAAAGACCAAGAGAAACTTGTTCGTAACTTTTAAGGAAGGAAATAACAGAAGTAAAAGACGAACCTGTTTTAATTAAAAAAGATGCATTTTTTCTTTAAATTATTGCTGTGACGGATTAAATTTATGCCGATGTGTGTGTGTGTGTGTGTGTGTGTGTGTGTGTGTGTGTGTGTGTGCGCTGGTAGAAGTTTGGAAAACAAAGTGACATAAAGACTTTAAAATGTGGAATCTGTGAGCAGAGTTTGGTGTGTGCTGGTTTGGCCGTCCGCCGCCGTCCTGAAGCTGCAGTGAACAAAGAGGAAACAGTGTGTGTGAGATGAAAGGCAGCGAGGAAGAGGCAGGCAGAGGGACTGATGATCCCCTGTAGGGATTGGCTGAGAGGCTGCTGATGCATTATGGGAACAAAGTGACTAACAGTGAGGTGATTAGCCCAGAGTCGCCACGGTAATGAGGGAGTGTGTTTGTGTGGCTTCACAATGTGAGTGTGAGTGTGTGTGTGTTGGTGAGTGTGTGTGTGTGTGTGTGTGTCGGTGAGTGTGTGTGTGTTAGAAAATGTGTGTGTGTGAAAAAATGTGTGTGTGTTTGTGTGTACGACAGGTGGTCAGTCAGTAAACAGGTGTTCATCTGCATACTAGTCAACCTGGTTAACCTGAGGGAGTGTGTGTTTTTGGTGTTTGTGTCTGTATGTGTGTGCGTGCATGCGTGTGTCTGTATGTGTGTGTGTCTGTATGTGTGTGTGTGTGTGTGTGTGTGTGTGTGTGTGTGTGTGTGTGTGTTACCTGTCTCTGTATCAGTGCCAGCGCCTGCTGTCCCTCTGCTATCAGTCTCGGCACAGCTTTTGGATCCTCTACTTTCCTGTTGGCCCTGAAAGCATCACGCACCCTCCGCAGTGCATAGGTCCTGTAAAACACGCACACACACACACACACACACACACACACACACCGTGGTTACATTCAGTTCATTTACGGTGTAAAAACAAACAGTTGTGACGGTGAAGAAAAGAAAAGAGACGATAATAAAAATATCCAACGTGCAGTTGAGGCACAAACACACCGCAGGTTTAAAAAAGCAAACAAACACGAGTTCAAACACAGAAACCTGAAAAATGTCAAAGAAAAACAAAAAACAGAGAAGACAAGTTAGTGCGGCTGGGATCAAATGAAACCTGCAGGTGGCGCTGCGAACAGCAACACCTTCAAGCTGCAGCGAGCGGAGCCTCGAACGGATCTGCAAACTGGACCCAAACCAGCTGAAAGCAGCTGCAGAAACCAGTTCAAACCAGTTTCTGAACCCACGGACGCTGGTTCAGAGTCAGACTTCACGACTCCGTCAGACCAAAGTCAGTCTGTTTTCACAGGAAGTTTATCTGCAGTTTATTACAAAGACTCAGACAGGTGGAGTTCTGACAGTCTGGAACAGTAAATGGCTCTAAATACCACAGTTCCCATCATCCCCTGTGACTGTTGCGTCTGTTGCTATGGAGACAGAACCAGACTGATCGCTGAAGTGAACTTGTTCAAACTGCTGATTGTTTAATCAGGTTTCTGTGGTCGGTTTTACCTTCATGCTGCTGTTAGCGTGACCAGAATCTGAGGCTCTGTGATTGGATGTTTCATGCTGCAATGCACCCTGGGAGCCTCAGTCGACTTCACTCCTTCAGTTATTGTGTCCACACTCCTTTACCTTTGGCTCTTTCACCAAAGTGAAGCAGATATTTCACAGATGATTCAGGTGATGATTCAACCAGGAGACTTTAGTGTTTAATCGGAGACTTAAAGAGGAAACTGTGACTCAACCAGCGACGTCTGAGAACCTGAACCTGACCGTTCCTGCAGGAACACCAACACCTTACATAAATCTTCAGGCTCCACCAACACGATGTCGAGCTCCATTATATCTTGTTCATGATTCTTGGAGTCGTTTAAAACCTCCACATGGTCTCTATGAGCAGAACGCGTAAAGCACTGCAGGACCACAGGACATGAAGATACATGTTCTCCAAAGATGAAACAATATGGAAAACAAAACATCATCATCATTTCTGTTGGTAAAACATCCAGATACTTCTCAATAAAGTACCTTAGACTCTGAACTGTGAGCCTGATGCTGGCGGGCAGAAACCCAGCAGCTGCAGAGTCGAGCTGCAGAGTCGAGCTGCAGGTCAGCAGGACTCCTCGCTTCGCTTCGCTCCTCTGACCAGCGCTGGTTTCCTGCAGCTTCTCACCACAGAACACAAACACAGAGCGAGAGCTGCAGGACAGCCGGGGCAGGCGGCGATCAATAACACACACTCACTCCGTGTGTGAGAGATGTCCTTTGATATTCCTGCTCAAAGCCTCTTAAACTTCGTCTTTTCTCTCAAACTTTAAGCTTCATGATGTTCAGATTAAAAGTTAAACACGAGTTAAACAGGGAAATTATCTTCAGCACATCAGATCATCGAAACGACATCGACAACAATCTGAGACCTGATTTTATTCTTAAATATTAAGAATAAAATCATTTTCTGTGTCAATCAAACATGTATTTCCCAGTTTCTTGCTCCGCTAACAGACGAGACGCTCAGTTTAACTCAGACTCACAGTTTGACGACCACATATCTTCACAGCTGTTGAGCTAACGGCTAATGGCTAACGGCTAACGTGCTTCCTGGAGGAAAACCTGTCACCACTGGACGTTTCGTCTCTGTGCTTTGCTAACAGTTCGTCCTCAGGACTGAACATCGTTTCATTCAGGAAAACGTCTGCGAGCTTGTTGGCTCAAGTTTTCACCTCTGACACTGATTTTAAACCAACTTTTCAAATAAAATAAGAAAAAGTAAATGTTAAACCTGTGATGACCTTTAACTCCTGTCCTTCTGCAAACTGTGTAAAAGATAAAAAGTGCCTGGAGCAGTTTATTATCCGACAGAGTTTCAGTAAAACTGTTTAAAAGGCCGCTGATAATCTACAATCACTTCCTCCGTTCTGCACGGACTCTGTCTCAGAGCTGTAAATGATACAAATCACAGCAGTTTCATTTAAACTAGCTTAAGATCATAAACATTCAGTGTAATTTACAGCTGAGTTCATCAGAGCCGAGCGACACGAACTTGTTTCATGTAAAAAGCCGTTTTGTCCTGAAAACGTGACGCTGCAGGTTCAGGACGTCTGATGGGACTCCAGGCGGCTTCACTGTTTCCTGCAGAAACGGAACATTTACAGGCGTTTTAATCCGAATGTGCTGCGGACAAAAATAATCACAAAGTCTACAGATCATTTTTTTCATTTCCTAATTATCCTCCAAACAAAAGCCTCCTGTTGCTGTTTTTAAGTTTCTGTGAACGTGTTGATTTCCACAGAAAACTTCTTGAAACAAAAATAAGTGGACTCATTTTTCTCCACATTTTTCAAACTGTATCAAGAGAATTATGCAACAATAATAATAATAACAAGTTTAGCAGGTGAACAGTCACCAGTAACCTGACAAACTCCACATGACTGAACTCTTTATCTTCATGCTTCAGTGTGTTGAACTTCAGCTGAAACATGAACGTGAGCGTGACGTTCTCATGAACATGTTAGTTGAGCTCATACAGAGGAAACTGTTGTGTTTTTACATCAGAGCAGCAACAACCAGCACGGCAGCAGCTGGTGAAAAATCCAAACGTGGGTGTTAAAATCTGCCAAACTGGACCCGAGCGACCTGGAACACAGACATCACCGGACTGCCGCTCTGCCTTCAGCTCGTGTTTCAGCTTCAGGCTGCGACGACCAAAGAGTCCAGAATAATAAATGACAGAGGAGGAAGTAAATCGAAACAGACAAATTGGAAACACTGAAGTGTTTTCTGGCAGGAGCTGCTGAAGGGAAAATGATTATTGGTTTAATTTTGGGCTCTTTCTGGTGACGGACTCGGGCCTCATTACAGCTGGCAGCTCCTCTGATGTGAGGAAACTACAACATCGACCTTGGGAAGTTCGAGCGCCGCCCGGCGAACCCATTCATCTTCCCGTCCGTCTCTGTGTCTCCAGCTCATTTAGGATTTAAGACAGAACCAATAAAAGTGTGATGGATCTGATCTACATGCTGTGGTTCAACAGGAGGAGCAGGACGAGGAGGTGACGTCAGAGTGACGAGGATGGATGGAGCAGGAAGGAGGCGAGGAGAAGGAAGGACAGAGAGGAGGGAGGATGAAAAACAGGAAAACATGAGTGAAAGGAAGGAAGAGAACAAGGGAAGAAGACCAGAACAGAAGAAGGGAAGCAAACAGATGAAGTAAGAACAGAAGGTAAGAAACAAAGAGGGAAATGAAAGCATGAAAGACAGGAAACAAAGGATGGAAACAGGAAGGAAAGGATGGAAACAGGAAGGAAAGGATGGAAACAGGAAGGAAAGGATGGAAACAGGAAGGAAAGGATGGAAACCAGGAGGAGAGAAAAAGGGAGGAGGGAGGACAGAAATAATGACGTGGAAGCTGATGAAGAACGTAAAGAAGAACAGAAGAGTGTAAACAAGGACGGTCATCAGATGGAAAATATGTGGAAAAAAAAGCTTCAATCACAGAAACCGAGGACACGAGGGAGTCGAGACTAAATGAAAGGATGTTAAAGGGACAGAAGAAAGAGTGATTTGCAGAGCGCTTCATTAGAGGCCGTTTAAAAAAAGAGAGAAAATGACGAGAGAGGAGTGATGAGGGAAGAAAGCAGCTCAGAGTTTGTCTTTCAAACATCCAGCTCGCTTTTTTTCCCTCAGCAGGGCCGAAGACGAGGCCTTCAGGCTCCTGCATCACACACACACACACACGCACGCACACACACACACACACACACACACACACACACACACACACACGCCCGTCAGCTAATGGACTGAGCGTAACGAGCTGAGCCGCTAACGAGAAAAACAAAAGACGGAGAACAACAAAGAGATTAGAAGGAGCTGAAAGTGATCACCGGGAAGCTGGGAGGCGACCGCCATCTGACCGACCAGACCATCACATGACGACCAAACGGTCACATGACGACCAGACGGTCACATGACAACCAGACGGTCACATGACGACCAGACCATCACATGACCACCGGACGGTCACATGACGACGAAACGGTCACATGATGACCAGACGGTCACATGACGACCAGAAGACACATGACGACCAGACGTCACATGACAACCAGACGGTCACATGATGACCAGACCATCACATGACGACCAGATGTCACATGACGACCAGACGTCACATGACGACCAGACGGTCACGTGACCACCAGACGTCACGTGACGACCAGACGTCACATGACGACCAAACGGTCAAGATGACCAAACGGTCACATGACGACCAAACGGTCACATGATGACCAAACGGTCACATGACGACCAGAAGTCACATGACGACCAAACGGTCACATGATGACCAAACGGTCACATGACGACCTGCACACGAGCGAAACACGCCGAACTCATGAAACCCAGCGAGTCAAAGAGGGAAACGTTAGAAGTGTTGGAGATGAGATGAAGCTCATCAGAGGAAAGAAGAAGAAAACGACATTTGGTGGAAACTTTTTACTTTCATTGTGTTTGAGCAGCTTGAAAACATTCAATCAAAGTTTCAAACAAACTTTAACTTTTTTTAGATTGTTTCTTACTTTTGTTGTTACTGCTGACGAATAAAGTTTCAAATATTTTTACAACTTTTTTGTATCTTTGCATAAAATCTTTTGTGTCTTTGAGAAGTTTGAAAAAAACACCACTGATGATGTCACAGTGATGTCACCAACAGGAAGTCTGTGTCACAGACTTGAGGAGTGGAGATAGTGGGCTTATTAGCAGACTGAGGTGCATTATGGGAAATGTAGGATCCAGAGTTTTTGGAGTGTGTAAATTATTTCACTCTGTGTTTCAAACGGTTTCTGATTAACCCGAAGCTCGTTATGTTGTGATGACTTGACAGCTTTCCACACACACACACACACCCACACACACACACACACACACACACACAGATGATGACACTGTGTTTGACTTAATCCACGGGGGAGAGTTATATTTAATAGACAGAAGGAGACGGACGGACGGACGGACGGAGACAAAGCGAGAGACAGAATGTGACTCTGCTCACAGAAAAGATAAAAAAACACTGAATCAGTTTGTTATTCCAGGTTGTTTTGTTGTTTTTGCTTCACGGAGAACTGACCTACTTCTGACACTTTGCTTCTCCTCCTCCATCCCTCCCTCTCGGTGTGTTTCTGACACACCTGACGGGCTGAAGCTCTGCGTGTTCTTCCAGGTTTCAGATCCACTGTAGAGAAATCACTGCTTCCTAACTAATAACCTCGATGTGTGTGTTAACATCTTTGTCTTTGAGTCCTAATGAAATGTAAAAATGTAGTTTGTTCTTCTAACAATGATGATGTTAGTCGACCTCAACATGTGAACATTTACGTTCCTTCTGACTGAAAACAACAAACTGATTCTCTCCAGATTCATTTCAAGGCCAAATTTTACGTTATTTACAAAAAAAACAACAGTAAAGTCTCTCATGAAAATGCTTTTTAAACAAACAAAAGCATTTTTCCACAGCAACCGAATCAAATAAAGAGGAGAGCGATCAACTCGCCCCCTGCTGGTCAGAAAGCTACACTGCATCGGACATTAAGGAACCGAATGTGATTCAGTGTTATTGCCTCAGTTGTGTTTCTCCATGCAGGAGAATCCCAGCGGTTCAGATCGTCATCAGTAAGTTTTTATCTTTAAAATATTCTCTGCCTGCTGCTCTCTGCTGCTCTGATGTTGGTTTCATCCTTCAGGGCCTCTGCTCAGCTTGTTTTACTCGTCTGTTTCTGCTCTGTTCGTTGCTTCACCTCTTCCTCGCACACAGACTCTTTCCTCTCTCGCACGCCTCTGAAACACTTTGCATTTATTCAACCCGACATTTTCTCCTGCTGAAAAAACACAGACTGTGTGTTGATAAAAACCCCAAACTCTCTGGATCTGTGTTTCTCATCACAAGTCCTTGTTTCTGTTCGGCTTCCTGTTGCTGTTTGCTGCTGCAGTGATGGAGTTTTCCTGCAGAAGATCACAAGTGTTTCATCTCCCTGCTGCATGTTTCTCTCTCTCTCTCACTGACAAAGCTCCCAAAATTCAGCCAAACTCTCCCACTTTTCCTCCCAGGAAGTGCTGCGAGCGCCTGCCTCAGCTGTTATTGTAGTCAGACGGCGAGAGGCAACAAAACACAGCCTGCAGCGACGTCTGGCATATTCAGGTCATTCCACAACAATCCAACAAGTGCACCGGCGCACCGTTTGTCACCACGAGCCACAGCTCATGAAGGAAACACACAGCAGGATTTAAACCCTCTGTTCTGACCGTTTGTTCTCTCTTAAAAATGTGGAATTCTTTTAGTATATTTGCCTCAAAGACAAAAAACGAGACTTTTAATCTGCAGCTTTCTTTAAAAACATTCGCGTTATCAATACAGATTGTTTAGTCCTGATCAATTATGCAACAAAACAATGCGAGGGCAGGAGATGTGATGCTTCAGTTTCCCTTTTTATACAAAATCTGATCATTAAATGTGGGAGAACCAGATATTCAGTGTGAAATGTCTGGATTCAACATGTGCAGTGCGAACAGCAGCGTTTGCACCTGTGCAGGTGTTTGTAGACGCATCACTGAACTGCTCGCATGTCGTGTTTCTGCTGCTCTCTTTGCTTCTGACATTAAAATGCAGCAAACTGGCGACTGAGCAGATGATCAGGAGGCATCTTGGACGTCATGTGGAACAATTTGGATGGTGACGACTTTCTGCTGCAGCTCCAGTCTGCTGACTTGGTACAATGCAAATGCATGAAGGTAACACACACACACACACACAGTGTGCAGATGCATCTCAGTTCTTTAAGAAAAGACACCCAGCTACAGTAATGTGATTACATCTTCCATCTTTTTGTGTGTGTGTTGCTTTGCTCTGCATCTTTAATAACATCCATCAGGTCAAACTAGCGACTGATGCCCATCGAGGTGGATTTACAAGTTATTATACGCAACAGCGCCTGAAAAATCGACAGATGCTGCTGGACACCTGCCTCACTACACGACACACCTGCTGAGATCTTCATGATGTTTCTCCAAGTAAAATGACTTCTCAGAACAACTTGTTGCATTGTGACACAATAAGATTAAATCAAATTACAGAAACTATGACAGAAGGTTTTGTTCTGCCTCCACATGCAAGAAGCAGCATCTTCTCATAACATTGCTCCTTTTTGCTGTTGGCGTTTTGAATCTGAGGCCTGCAGAGAATCACAGGAGCATCAGACGAGGTGCGTGAAACGATCGCTCTCTGCATGTTTGAGCCTTCAGCTTTAACCAGAGAGAACTGCAGCATGCAGCCATTTCTGTCTCACCTCACATTAATGTCAAAATCACAACAGTTCTGAATAAATTAACAGGCTTGTAGTTTTGATGGACTACAAAGACCACCGGCTGATGCGCCACAATTAAGAAAGTCCATTTATTAAAAGAGTCATTTTCCTTTCATTTTTTTTTAAAGGTGATACATTTTGGGCCGTGTTTTTCTCAACCGAGACAGACTCTCCACACACACACACACACACACACACACGGGGTCGGTGAGGCGGCGGACCGAAGCGAAGGCTGGAATTTACTTTATTTGTACCAACAGCAGGAGGAGGCCATTTCTCATCTGGCCGCTCAATAATTCAACACAGCGGCGGTCGCATGAAGGCTGGCAGGGAGCGCGGCTCTCTGAAGTCCACGCAGAGAGCAGTGTGTTATGACAGTTGAAGACGCTGTCCCGACCTCACCTCACATTCACACACACACACACACACACACACACACACGCACACTGACAATGACTGTGCTGCTGCAGAGCGGCTGATGAAGAGGAGTAAAAAGAGACAGGAGATGAAGAGGACTCAATGGAAATGAGATGCAGAGGTCATATATTTGATGTGTTGGCTCGAGACCAGAACTTTCCAGCCTCTCAATGCAGAGTTTGTTACAATAAAGTGAGTTTTAAAGTCCCAAACTGTGGCAGCCGTGAAACCCAGAGGCTCCCAATGAAAAAGGCAGAATATTTTATTTTAAAAGCGTCTGTTAAACGACAGCACGAACACCGACAGCTTATAAAGGGTAAAAAAAAAGAGTCACAGGTTGCATTAGAAGGAGCAAAGAGTGATGAAGTGCAGGTGAATCAGACCTGGTGCATTCTGGGTCGGGGAAGATGAAACGTTATCAGACCTCAGTGACGGCTGCGATCATGGATGAGCTTCTCAACACGTTTCATTCAAAAACAACAACAACAAACTGTGTTTCTGATGTTGATACTGAACTCTGTTTAAAAATGTGGCCATGATGGATTTTTTTAACAGTGCAGTTAAAATGAGCTTGTCAGTGCCACCTGGAGGCATTTCTACATACTGCAATTCACTGAGAGTCACGAGTGATGCGACGTTGTAAAAACAACATCCAACCAGATGTTTAAACTGCTAATCGCCCAAAAGTTCAGGTATCCAGAACCTCCAGAAACATCTGGAGAAGCTGAGAGAGAAACAAGTGAAACCACAAACACGAAGCGAGTCAAAGGAGGACGAGTTCCTGTAGCTTCAGTCAAGATAAATTAATTTAAAAGAAAAACTCCGTCATCACTTCAGTACACAACAGCTCCATCACAACAAGAACTGATGGTTTCTATTTAGAAGAATATTTGTTTTTTTAGAGGAAAATTCATCCATCCAACAATGTAAAGTTATGAGCACATTTTTTAAAAAAGACAATAAGACTCGGCTCAGGCAGAAAGAGCCAAATCAGCTTCACTGCGGTGATAATAAATGCAGTTAGATAATTGAAAAAGCAGGTCAATATAAACAGCTTTTGAGACATGATTTCAAAAAATAAACAGCTGCAACTTCAGCAGATTGAACTCGATATTAATCCAATAACACTGTGCAGCGGCTCGAACTGTATTAGTTTAAATATCAGCAGGCCGGCTGATTTGCAGAGTAAACGCAGAGCGCAGTTTGGCAGAAGGCGCTGAACTGTGATGGGACCTGAGCAGCAGACAAACCAGGTCAGCAGACACAAACAAACTGGGTCACCATGGAGTTTATAACACACTCACAAAGAAACCCTGTGACCCCTGTGTGCGACACACTGCTGTACACTCCGAGTGTGAGCCAAAATCACACCGATCAATCGTCTCAGTGAGGCAGCGAAGCATCACAAACTACATCCTCTAATGTGGTTCAACAGATCTGTTAGAGTTTCAGCAGGGGAGCGTAGATGAAATATAACCATCACAAACAGCCACAAACTTTATGACAGCTGTGCTTTTTTTAAAATGTGAACTAAATAATTGTTCTGTTTGGTTTTCTGATTGATTTTTGAACACTTGAATGCAACAGGACAAACTGTGAGATCAACAGTGACACTGAGGTTGAATCAGCTGAAGGTAGAGCAGAAACAAGGAGCTGAAGGACGTTAAAACCCTCTGAGCTGCTCAGTCTGCTGACTGCTGGGTTAGTGACGACAGGAAGAACCTGAATGAATGGGCTGAAACACACCTGTGTTGTCTTGTAGATGATCATATATTCCTTCAGTCTCCAGCCAGAGTTAAGGAGCACTGAAGTACTAAATACCCTAGCTGACACGTTTCAACAATATTTGGGAATTATGAAATTTTTATTGTATTTGAAGAATTGGGGGGAAAAAACGTGATTTCAAGTGTGCAAAAATAACCGGAATAGCCCTTTAAATAATCTCAGACACTGCAGGAACACTAAAGGGAAACAAAAATGACAAAAAAACATCTTTCCACACACACTTGAGAGCACTCTCTGACCGTGAGAGGACTCTCGGTGTCATGTTTCCGCTCGGATGTCGCTCTGTAAGCGTTGGATAACCGTTATGACACTGAATCAGCCCGGACGGCTGATGTAAACACAGCAGTTAGCTGCTACATTAGCATCTCCGCGGCTCTGACGCTCGGTTTGAACCGGCCAGCAGGGCCGTTCAGGTCGGCCACACGTCGCCTCTTACCTGTAGTTGTACGCGGGGAACTTCTTGCTCTCTGTCAGCATCATTTTGTACAGAGAAAGCACCTGTGTCCGTGTGGACGCCGCCATGATGTTGCTACCAACGCTGCGCTACGACCGAGTGAGCCTGAGGACCCCCGATGACGCGCGACCGCAGCGCGCCTGTTCAGAAATACGAGTTTCCGGTCACGGCTTCCGCTCCCACGTTGACTTCTTTAAACACACATCACAATTTATTAATTCTGCTTTAATGAAAAGTTATTTAGAATAAATTAGTGATTTTTAAACGCAGTTTTTATCTCAGTGTGTACAAAGGCACGCGGCCGCCGACTAAACAGCAGCTCAGCGCTGGTGTGACAGAAGGTGAGTTAGCTTTGCTCGTTTTAACCTCCGAAAAGTGACCGTAAATACACTGTTAACGCCTTTAATTCAGTGAACGACGCTGTGAGGTTACAGCACCTGACTGCATGGCAGCATGTCGGGCCTCACAGCGGGTTATTTCCCTCCATACTGTCCCTGTTTCGGGTCAGCGTGTTAGCTGACCTGCTACAAACACCTGACACATCTGACAGTTATGGAGATAGTTTGTCTCAGGTGTCATTATATGCAGAAACACGACTGATGAGACAATCTGAAAAGTGCATGGAAGTTACCACGCAGGCACGCGGTGTAGTTTCACTGTGTGCACGTGCGATAACTCTGCGTGACCTTTCTGTGAAGTTACCTCACCAGGTGAACTGACCTGATCACGACCTGCTCGTTTCATCATAACTGCCAGGATCACAAACATTAAGGTGAACCTGAAGAACACCTTCAAGTTTTTATTCACATGAAGTGAAGAACCTGCTTTGTTTCACCGCCTCACACTGATATCTTACAGTCGGGTACATTTTATTTTGTATTTTTTATTTATTATTAATAAATACAGACTGTTTTTATCAAGCTGCTGAAAGTTTTAATGTTGATTTAAGTGAAATATGTTTGTTATTGTACCTGAGTTAAAACTGAAGCTTTGTCTCATCGTTCTCTCGTGATGAATGCTCTTATTTTTGTGAGTTTCCTGTGGTAATCTGGGTAAAAACGACCTTCTGGCTGCTCTGTGGAGTCTGATGAGACGAACGGCGTGTTCACTTCCTGTTAAACAGCCGCAGGTCGTTTCTCTCTGTCACTTTCTCTTCTTCTCCTGATGCAAATCTAACATGTAAATCTGGATTTGCATCTGTTATCAACATCTTTTTGTGAGTCTCCTGTTTCCAGTTTGGTTATTAGTTATTGAGAGTGAACGATGTGTTCTTTCAAATGGATCCTGATCAGGATAATACATGTTATCAATCACATGATCAGCTGATAAATGTCTGCGAGTCTCTTTGTGCTTTAAGCATCAACCTTGTTTTGGTGAATTTGCTTTGTGGACTTTTTTAATGGCTTCACTGCTGAAACATTCGTTCAATCAAACAGCAAATCAACAGAAAAATACAACAAATGTGATTATTGAACATCATTTAAGTCGTTTAAAAAGAAAAAAGACTCAGTCTCAGTTCTGATGATTTCCTGTTTCTCTCGTGATTCTTCGTCTCTTTCTGGAAACTTTTTCATAATTTCCTGACAGTTTATCGACACAAAGGATGAAACTTTTATCTGTGGAAGGTTAAAGAAGGTGTTTTTCAGCTGATGGTGGTTTGGTGACGTGTTCATCAGGATGAATGGAGTCAAGGTCAAGGAGGGGTTTGACCTTTGACCCTCAGATCAGGTTCAGTCAGTGGAGAGGAAGTGAAACATGAGGATGAAACAGGAGAGTTGACATGTGTGTTCAGAGCGCGCACACACACACACACACAGACACACACACACACACACACACACACACACACACACACACACACACTCAAATCAGCTGGTGTGAGAGACCCTGGGGGGGGGGGGGGGGGGGGGGAGGTAGAGGAAGGAGGGTTGGGGGGGGTGGGGGGTGGGG
>JAQMCX010000031.1:436733-448064 GCA_029814765.1 Acanthurus leucopareius
CCTCCTCCTCCTCCTCCTCCTCCTCCTCCTCCTCCTCCTCCTCCTCCTCCTCCTCCTCCTCCCCCATCCTTCTCTCTCCTCTCCTTTACTCCTCTGTCTTCTCCTTTCATTTCTTCTCCTCTGTTTCTGTAAAAATCCTCCTCTTTTATCACATTTTTACCGGCTGCCTGTGCAGGTTTGATGTAAAGCTGCTCGTCAAAAATCTGCCCGACTCCCAGAGCAGAACATCCACAGCTATGGCTTTATTATGGAGGAAGGAGGAGGAGGAGGAGAAACAGGAGGAGGAGGAGAAACAGAGGAAGGAGGCTCAGACAGCAAATTGGCTGGACATTCAGAACCAAAGGGATGAAAGAGGAAGTGAGAAGAGGAGGAGGAGGAGGAGAGATGGAGGTGAAAGATGAGGAGGAGAGAGAGGAGGAGGAGGAGGAGAAAATGAATGAATGAATTAACTTTAAGGCTCCTTTACACGGACGTTTTAAGAAGAAAACGGATGTCAGAGCAGCTCGTGATCGTTCAGCTGCTGCAGGCGAAGAAACTTTGATCCACTTTACATATAATCAGGAAGTTTAGTCCAACGGTTCCAAACCAACGGGTCGAGGCCCTCTGAGGGGTCGTCAGGTTAATCTGAGGGGTCGTCAGGTTAATGAAAGAGGAGAGAAGAAGAAACAAAGACTAACAAGTCAACAAGTTCTCCGTTTTTGTCCTTTTCTCTCATTTTTTGTTAAATTTTAAACTTTTTAATCTGTTAATTATCGTCCTGACTGTAAAATGGAAAACAGGAAAAAAGTTGAGTCGTAGTTGATCAAGTTGTTTTATTAAATTACGTCTAAAAGTCTGAAACATTCAGTTGATTTACAAAAAAAAACAGCAAATTGTCACTTTTGAGAAACTGCAGAGAAAATCCATCATGTATCATCATTCAATAAGAAATAAAGAGAAGCTTTTAAATAAATGTAGCAGAGTAAAAGCTACTACATTTCCCCAAAGTATGAAGTAACATAAAAGAGAAACACTCGAATACAGTGAAAGTAAATATACTCAGTTACTTTTCACCACTGAGGAGCAAAAGAGGAGAAGATGGAGATTTGAGGAGAAAACAGGAGCAGAAGAGAGTTGACAGTTTGAAGTGATAAAGGAGAAGACAGAGGAGGAGGAGGAGGAGGAGGAGGAGGAGGAGGAGGAGGAGGAGGTGCAGGGGAGAAGATGGATGTGGGGTCGTTTCAGGACGCCCTGTTTTAAATAAACGCCACAGTATCAGCCAATCAGATTGACTACAGCTCCCATAAATCCTGCTGCAGCTCGGCCGCCCTGCAGGCCAACTTATCATGTCTCACACACACACACTCACACACTCGTGCATATATTTCCTGCTTTATGGCTGCGCTCCCTCGTACACACACTGCGTGCTGAGACGATAACTGTCCTTTTTGTAAACATCAGCTCGTAAACAAACATGGGAGCTGAAGTGGATCAGACGCACGAGCGCCGACGCAGCCGGACGGAGAGAGAAGTTTCGTTTCAACAATTTAAGTTTAATTTCAAAAGGATTGCAGAGCGTTTTCCAAATCATCCATCAGAGCGGGATCGATTCCTCTCCCTCGGGCCGCTGATGTTTCACTTCATTTCTATGAAAATCAGCCTGCTAACACGTGAAACCGGCTGCAGATGGATAATCCATAACACTCAAAACCAATTTCACCCACATTTTGTGCAGGAAGCAAATCACTTTAAACCGATTCGATCTTCCCACACTTTAAAGGTTTTATTGTGCCGAGTGTTAAAGCTGCGAACTCTGCTGGTGGTGCGTTCGTGTGCTGCTTTAAAGCTTCGACATTCGGAGGCCTGAAGGGGGAAAAAGTTAGTTACCTTTAAATGTTTTGTGGTTGAAGTTTCTCACCTGAAGCAGCTCTGTTAACAGGCTGGTTTTCATCAGTGGATCCCTGTTTCTGTTTCGTTTTTGTCTCATTTTTCCACCGACCTGCAGGTGGCAGTCACACGCTCATATGCGTCGTTATGTGCAGACAAAGGCAGGAGAGAAGAAGAAGACAACCAGTATGACGAATATAAACCGTGCAGGTATCAAAGAGAAAACAGCAAGAGCTCAACTTTCAGAGAGAAACTCGACTGAGAAACTTTAAACTCCGACTGCAAACGTTTGTCGTGATTTTTGTTCAGATTGTCTTCACATCCAAACGGCATTTAATAAGTCAGACGCTCTGATTAAAGTGAGAAAAAGCTCATGTGCACAAAGTGAAAGTGCAGCCAGAGGTTCCCGATGCTAACATGCTAGCTTGACCGATGCTAACGGCAGCCATGCTGGTTGTTTTCGTGCACAGTGACGATGTTCAGAGTTTTCTTGGACTGCAGGGAGCAGAGGAGTGTTTTTCACTCCAGCACTTTTAAAATCTGGCCTCCTCTTGCTTGTGTAATAGGTGGCACTCTGAAAATGAAATAATTAACAACAAATCCACTTTATTTTAGCTGCTAGTTCACACTTAAAAATGCCAAAATGACCAGAGACATTTAGCGTGTCACTTCCTGAGATTTCTCCCACCGCAGGGATCACAAGTGTGGGCTCGTCTTCTCCTCCAACACGGATTTTACACCGCGGACGCTTTACTACTTTATACATTAACTCACTCATTAATAAAAACGGATGGAGGGAGAATGAGAGGTGGGCGGGCGGGCGGGCGAGCGGCGGAAGTTGTATAACTGTCCTTGTTGGCGGCGGAGCGATGTCGTGAACAGGAAGTGAGGCGTGAGCTGCAGGAGCTGGTCATCGAGCCAGAGAGGGACTCCCTCTGATGGGAGGGGGCGAGCGACACTGACACTCCTGCAGAGAGAGAGAGAGAGAGGGAGCACCTGTTCCGTCACACACACACACACACACACACACAGAGTCGTGATCAGCGTGGCGTGTCTTCTCCATGGGAACCATGACAGCTTGAAAATAGCTTCCTCTCACTGAGGCTTCATGCTTTTCTGTGTGTGTGTTGAACGTGGGCGCCTGGTCACATGACCTGCGTCACGTTCACATGCCTGCACACAGATAATCAGCTCCAACAGGTGTGTGTTCGCCGTCCTGCAGGTGAGAAGCCGGTCGACTTGTTTTCAAACCTGCGTCCGTGTGATTGGATCAAAGATGGCGGCTCGCAGTGACGTCTCTGTCGTCAGGAGATGGAAACGCAGCCTGTGGAACCTCTGAAGGTTATAATTCACTTTAGTCCAGACGGAATCATCTTCATCCAGCAGATACACAGATTTTTGTTTTTTATTTCTAACTGAGAACAAAATGTCTTTTTTTCTGTCTGTGAAAACAGAGACAAGTGAAACTTTTTGAATTAGCACCAAAAATAAAGCAACTCGTGATCACAAAGAGTCTTTTCTGCTGCAGGAACCCGCTCAGGTTCCTCACCTTCGCTTCTCTTTGAGAAACCAGGGTCGGTTCAGCTGTTTTGTACCTTCAGCCTGCCGTTTGCACGTTGGTCTGAAAAGGAAACGTCATGTGACACGTGCAAGTTGTGGCGAAGCTCCGTTTCAATGTCACGCTGGACAAAAATCACATTACAACCCAACAACCCGACCTGTGATGCTGAACTTCCTGTTCTGACCTGCAGACTGAACACAGCAGCCAATCAGAGCAGCTGAACGTGTGACATGTGACTTTTTAAATCTGGACCGGTTTTGCTCGTCTGTCGGCTGTGATTGGCCGACGCAGAGGATGAACTCTGAGCTTCACTCTGGTTCTCAGGTTGTTCTGCTCTGGTTTTTTTTAATATTTTATAATAAATTTAATTAAACTTTATGACAATTTCACTCAACTGTTTCTGTTGAATGTGAGATCATGTCTGAGGTTCTCCTGAAACTTCTGCAGAACAACATGTTTCTCATCTCGCCAGCGTCGCTGTAATCTGCACATGTTCTGTTTTTTCAGATGTGAATGCATCAAAAGGAGCTTTTAGTTCCTCACTTTGTTCCTGTTTGAAGTTATTTATGTGTAATTTATGCAGAACAACACTGAAGCAAGAACAATATGAGAATTTACAGACTGTCATTTTCTTTCCTCCCTGTCTTCACTCCCATTTCCCATTTATCTATACCTCTGCGTCTGCAGCCATTTTCACACACACACACACACACACACACACACACGTATATATATATATATAATATAGTAGGTCTCTCTGCAGGCCCGTCCCCGTCTCCTCTCCTCTCTGCAGTGTGTAATTTATCACCTCTCTCTATCAGCCTGTCAGTTTTTAGGGGCTGAATGAATCCCTCTGCACTAAAGCTGCTGCTGGAAGCTGCCTGCGTGTGTGTGTGTGGGTGCATGCATGTGTGTGTGCATGCATGTGTGCATGTGTGTGTGTGACTCTTGGTGTTACATGTGCGTTCACACTCGTCTGGTGTTGAAGTTCACGTCTGACATCGTCCCGTGCTGCGTCTGCGTGCTCTGCAGCGGGTAACCTTGGTTCGTCTCCGGCGTCGTATTTCCTGCAGTCGGCCGTTTTCTCTCCAGTTTGTTGTCACTTTCAGACGATCACGCCGCTCCGGCTCGCAGCTTTGTTTCACTTTCAGACGCTTCTCTGAGCTGATTTCTCCATCTTTTTGACGTGCGGTGGTGGTTTTTGGACGGAGGGCTGCAGCTCGTCCTTGGCGGCGCGTCTGTTTCCACCTTTAGTCAGCTGGCAGCGTCAGAAGTCACATCACAGCCTCACCGTTGGCTGCTGCCACGCTGGTTAGTCAGAACAACTTCTTGGCACCAAAACAAGGGATTTTCTCAGCAACTTTCACACATGATGAATCATGTTTCACTTCCTCCAAAACTGCCTCCGTCGGTGCACATTTTCTCCGTCTCTGCTGCACAAAAATCGGTCACGTTTTTCCACCTGAAGCCTGCGTGAGTTCTTATTGTTCTGTGTGAAAAGGACACAACACAAATGTGACTGATCAGGAGGGCGTGAAGGTGATCAGGTGACAGGTAAATCACCGAAAGCAAAATCAGTTCATCCAACCACATGAGCTGCAAATGTGCTCATCAGAGAGTCCTGAGAAGGTTTTGTAGTCCACCAGGAGGTCTAACAGAGACATAAAGATGGAAACTTTAGGATTCTGGATCACAAATGTTCCCGTGAATCAGCTCGCTGGTCGGTCGGTCGGTCGGTCGGTCGGTCGGTCGGTCGGTCAGTCAGTGAGGTGTCAGATCGCTTTATGTGTTCATTAGCAGTTTGGAAGGAAGCTGCTGAGTTCAAGCAGCAGCTCAGATTCAAAGTGTCCTTGTCACTGTGGCTGCAGCTTGAACTCAGCAGCTTCCTCTGGTTTCTTCTCTCTCACAAAACACATAAAAAACGGAGAGAAATGAGCAGAGACGTGTTGAGTTTCACCGATAAACAGCCAAACGGCAGCGGCTCCCCGCTGGGACGTATTAAAGTTTGATGTGATCCAATATTTTCATTTACTCAAGTTCACGACTCTGTTTGAAGAGTCTGTGTGAAGAAAATCTCTCGTTTTATCTCTTTTCTGCTCGGATCTGATGGGACCGTGCGACCTCTGACCTTTAAAATGCCACAAATACAGAAATTAAAAGTCATTATTCTGTAGTTTGCAGCTTCATAAATCTGTGAGGAAACAGAAAGGGAGCCGCGTACAGAAAGACTCTGCTGCTTCGTCCTTTTGAAAACACAAACTATAATGTGATTTTCCTCATAAATTAACCTGAAAGATTCTGGCTGCTCTTCACTGCCAGTAATTAAAAAAACTAGTGAGCTGATTAGTTTCTGACTTCACGTCCAAACATCCAGTCGATCTTTAACCACTGATGACGATTCATTAAAACAGATAAGAGACACTTTTATGTTTTTTAAAATATTAAAATGACAGATTCTTGCGTCTGTGTTTGGAGGAGTGTGGAAAGTAAAAACAGTTCACTTTGTTTTATTTTTCTTTTATGCAAAATCAATGTCATCCGGCTTAAAATGTGATGTCTGGCTAGTTGGTTAAATCCAATAAAAAGTTTAAGACCCATTTCTTTCATTCTGATTAAAGCTCCTTGTTTGACTTCTTTATTATCTCTATAATTCCTTTTTTTGCAGCTGTTCAGCAGCTTTTCTGATGATTATTTCTTTGTTGAGTCTCTCAGCATTTCCAAATGAAACAGCATCATTTGTCGTTCCTGTTTCCTGTTTCCTGTGTCCTGCTCTGGTCCTGATGCTTTCTGTCTGTCCTCGGGCTCTGATGCGACGCCGTCATGCGGAGGTTCGGCTGTTTCTCTGCACTCGGTGGTTTTGGGTCACGTTGCTTTAAATGCTGCATTGTTTTGGTTTCAGTTTGCAGTAAATAATCTGAATGCTGCTGCTGCTGCAAAGAAACAGAGTGAATGTTAATGTTCCTGCGTGAAAACAGACATTTTTTAAAGATACTTGTAATCTGAGCGAGCATTAATCTGGATTATGGCAGCGTGTGGGATCATGTGTGTGTTTGTGCGGGTTTTCACACTGCGTCGTCTCCCCCGCTGGCTGTTAAAACCTGCTGGGCTCCAGGTCTCTGCAGTTTGTTTATCATGTGCACCGTGTGCATATTTACTGTACATGTGTGTCCGTGTGCGTGGGCTCCCATATGTGTACGCGTGGTGGTGTTTGGTGCCATGGGAACAGACATATGGTGATGATCACATGCTGGGGGGGTCAGCCCATGACGACGGAGACAAACCAGGAGGAGGTTTTACAGCAACTTGTTCCTCTGCAGAATGACGAAGCATCAGAGCAACAGCAGAGCAGGGAGGAGATGCAGATTTGAAATTAGCCTGAACCCTCGTCATCGCTGCAGGATCACGTTCGTCCTCCGCAGTTTGAGACATACATTCTCCGGAAATGTCACATGACCTTTTGTCATCATGTGAGATGAAGAGCTTCGTCACCTTTTCAGACCATCGGAGTCTGTCACTGCACCAGCACGACGGCGACAAACGTCCAGACTAACGACGGAGACTTTAAGATCACTGTCATTAATCCAGATTATGTTGACGGGCTGCAGGAAGTTTGTCAGCATCTGGCTCAGAGGTGAAAATGATCAGACTAATCAGTTCAAAAAGACAAAAAGACGAACTTTCTGTCTCCAGCTTTGAGAGTTTTGGTTTGTTTGACAGAAAGAACGAACGACTGGAAGATGATATGAAATACAGTCAGCAGGAAAACGACATAAAATGATCATTTAAAGAATCTTTCTCTTTGCTTTGCTGCTGAAAAAGTTGCTGCAAAACACAAACAGGATCAGCCGTCAACATTTTATATTTGTGATTAAAAAACTTCAAATTAATTGATATTGATTTAAGAAAAAAAGGGATATTGACTCACTTTTGGATCAGGCCCCAGGTGGCCATCCAAGGAACTGCAGTTGTGGCTCCTCCATGTGGCCTTCCGGAGGTCACCACATGGGGGCTCCACACGTTCAAAGTTGATTTCCTCCTCAGTGACCTTGAAAACCTGAACTCTGAAATCTAAAGTACGAACATAAAGCGAGTGGATGGAAAAACAGAGTGTGAGTCTTTGTGATGTCAGTGGGGGTGGTCTCTGCTCCGGGCGAGGTGACCCGCCTCCCCTGTGAGACGCCGCGGGGACCGTGTGAACGCTTCAGGACTCCGCCGAGGACGCGTCCTGTTCTGGTCTTTACGTGACCTTTCCTTTAGTGCCGGTCCTCTGACAAATTATGAACTTTGTACACAAGACAAATAATTCTGCCGTGACCTTTACTGAACATATTAATCCTTTTCAGGGAGAGATCCTTTTTATTTTTTGGGGCTGTGATGATCCTTGTTGCCTCTAGGGGGCACTATGGATCATCCAAAAAAATGATGCCTCAGTGTCCTTTACATTTTATGTTCCTGTAAAGGTTAAAATGACCTTCAGATGTCCTTTTTCCTCAGAGCCAGTTTATATTTTGTGTGTGTGTGTTTTTCCTTGTGTGTGTGTGTGTGTGTGTGTGTGTGTGTGTGTGTGTGTGAGACCTCAGCAGTGCCCTGTGCAGTCCAGTATAATATGACACCAGCAGCAGGGCAGAGGTAAAAGCTTCATGGATTTAGGAACAATAATCCATTTTGCTGCAATGCCACTGCAATGCAACACCCTTTGTCTTGTTCAGGGATGCTCCCGAGTGTGTGCGTGTGTGTGTGCGTGCGTGTGTGTGTGTGTGTGTGTGTGTGTGGACAAATATTTGAGAGGGACAGACAAAAAGGAGAATGTCTCGTCTCCTGTCAGAGGTTGAAAGATGGAAAAAGAGAAGCAGCTCGTTGTGTCTCTTTTTGACCTTTGTTGTTCTGATGTTTGTTTGTTTGAACTGCAATTTTAAAGTAATCTGTTCAAATGTGTGTGTGTGTGTGTGTGTGTGTGTGTGTGTGTGTGTGTAGCAGTCGTAGCTCTTGCCTCATCTGACCTGCACTGACAAACAGGTTTGTTGTTAAATTTTCCCATCAGTTCTGATTCACGTCCGGCTCATTTTTCTCTTCACTGGCGACTGAAATGATCATTTTTTTCGACTGGCGCCTCTCTGATCCGTGAGCGGCGAGCGGCAAGCAGCAAGCGGCGTCACCGGTTTGTGCCAAAAGCTGCTCGCCACCAAACAGCGGACATGGTGAGGGAGGACGAGACCAAACTGGAGCTGAAAGGACGACGCTGCTCTGTGGTTGTTTAATGAGCTGCTGTCTGCTGACAAGTCAATGACAGCAGCTTCATGAGGAGACAAACGGCAGTTCTGCTGCCCCCTGGTGGACAAAAGATGTGTGTCGTATAAATTCCCCGTTCAAGTCAGAGAGTAGATTGAATAAATGCTCCTTCATGCCCTTTATACGTCAGTTGGCCTGCAAACAGGAAGTTTCTGTTGGAAGCTGCGTCACACACGTCGTTCTCTGATAAAAACTGAACATTGATGTGAAAACAGTGCTGATGCTACAAAGCTAAAGCTAGCAAACCAACTAGCATAAAGCTAATCTGTCACATGCTACAAGAGCTGGAGCGACAGGTTTGAACGCCGTCTGTAACGTCCATATTTGATTTCTGAGCCAACAGTGTGCCGCTGTTAGTGTGTGTTAGTGTGTGTTAGTGTGTGTTAGAGTGTGTTAGAGTGTGTTAGTGTGTACTGTATGTTAGTTTGTGTTAGTGTGTATTAGAGTGTTTTAGTGTGTGTTAGTTTGTGTTAGTGTGTGTTAGTGTGTGTTAGTGTGTGTTAGAGTGTGTTAGAGTGTGTTAGTGTGTACTGTATGTTAGTGTGTGTTAGTGTGTGTTAGAGTGTTTTAGTGTGTTTTAGTGTGTGTTAGTGTGTGTTAGTTTGTGTTAGTGTGTGTTAGTGTGTGTTAGTGTGTGTTAGAGTGTGTTAGGGTGTGTTAGTGTGTGTTAGAGTGTGTTAGTGTGTACTGTGTGTTAGTGTGTGTTAGAGTGTGTTAGTGTGTGTTAGAGTGTGTTAGTGTGTACTGTGTGTTAGTGTGTGTTAGAGTGTGTTAGTGTGTTAGTGTGTACTGTGTGTTAGTGTGTGTTAGTGTGTGTTAGAGTGTTTTAGTGTGTGTTAGTGTGTATTAGTGTGTGTGTAAGAGTGTGTTAGTGTGTGTTAGAGTGTTTTAGTGTGTGTTAGTGTGTGTTAGAGTGTTTAAGTGTGTGTTAGTGTGTGTGTTAGAGTGTGTGTTAGAGTGTGTGTTAGTGTGTGTTACTGTGTGTTAGTGTGTTTTAGTGTGTGTTAGTGTGTATATGGAGGAGAGACAGATGCAGACAGACAGATGCAGACAGACAGACAGATGCTGCTGCTGCTGCTGATGATGATGATGGTGGTGATGAGGGTGTTTTGCACCAAAGGCGGATGGAAGCTTCTGGAGGAGGAAACACCTCCTACCATCAGCTCCTTCATTCGATTGTGAATCATTTAGAAATGTGACTCATCTGAGGAGAAAGAAAGAAAAATGGTTTCCAGAGTTTCGTGTTTCACAGACGACCTCATTTCAACCCGTCCGAACATTTCTGGCTCTGATGGAGTTTCAAAGGTTTCACGTTCGTTCTTTAGCTGATTTCTTTTCAGTGTTTTCTTCGTTTTTCTTCTTCTCTTGTTTTTGTCCGCCTGCTTCCTGCCTTCATGCTGATGATGTCATCTTTCTCTGCAGCTCCATGGACCAATGAGACGATGAGAGGCAGAAACAACCCCCTCACCTTGCTCCTCCCCCTCATACAGTCCCCGCCCCTCCCTCTGCTCCGTCGCTGCTGTCTGTCAACGCCGTTGGCCAATGGCAGGGCGGCATCATGCAGACGCCTCAGCACCGATGGTCACGCCCCTCAGCCTGTGATTGGTCAGGACTCGGTGGAGGTGTTGGGCCGCTCCCACATCAGAGATGACTTCACCAACGTCACGCCGAGGATCTTGGCCAAAGTCGGACGCAACCTCCACAACCAATCCCATCATCCTCTGTGGCTGATCAAGGAGCGAATCAAAGCTCACTTCTACAGGTACGAGCCGAGTGACGCTGAGCACGTTTTCACACTTTACACCTGAAAATAACTTCACTCTGACCGCCGACTCCTCCAAACACACCGCGAACTCAGAAACCAGTCAGCGATCAGAGAGAAACTGATTTGTGCTGTTTGTTTCTGCCTGTTTTTAGTTTTTTAACTGAACGAAAGTGAAAACTGAAGCTCATTTTAATGAATCAGCTGTAATTTTCCAAACACACGAGCTTCCTGAGAGCTGAGTCACATTTTTAACTTTATCTGTGTGTTAATGTGCATTTGTAGTTTCCTCAAAGATGAAACTATCAGAGTTGATCTTAAAAACATGAAACTCAGCAGCTATTGGCCGAGAGGAAGTGATGTAATGACTCATGTGACCCCCTGACCTCTGATGTGACCGTTAAATCAAGACGACACCTTCAGCTGAGTTCACATTAAAAATGGAGACTCACGAGCTGAAACTTCTTCTGGGAATCTGTTTGTTTTAAAAGCAGAACTTTTGCTGCGTTTTCATTCGTCATGTGACCGTTTCCTCTTCACGTCTCTGAGTCCGGACCACCAGCAGTTCCTTTCACTCCAGGACGAGCAGGCGTTTCTGGCCTCGGCGTCTCCGCCGATGGCTCCACCTCGGCGCAGAACTCTCTCGTTTCCCCGTCAGCTCTGCTTCTGAACAAGAACAAACGCTCCATTGTTGTGAGATTTAACTGTATATGTGAACATTCGCACTTCAGGTGTGAATGTTCACACAGATCTCTGATGAAATGTCCTCAGAGTGAGTGTGTGTGTGTGTGTGTGTGTGTGTGTGTGTGTGTGTGTGTGTGTGTGTGTGTGTGTGTCTGTGTGTGTGTGTGTG
>JAQMCX010000031.1:520673-540673 GCA_029814765.1 Acanthurus leucopareius
TGTGTGTGTGTGTGTGTGTGTGTGTGTGTGTGTGTGTGTGTGTGTGTGTGTGTGTATGTGTGTGTGTGAGTTAATGGGGAGTTTCAGTGGGACGTTTGTGTCCACAGGGTCTGAAGGGAAGCAGCTAATTAAAAGCTCTGGTCCTCCCTTTGAGACTGTTGTTGTCTCCACATTAGCCTCCATTAATGTCTCACACACACACACACACACACACACACACACACACACACACACGCACACACTCCCTCTCCATTGATTCCCACAGTGTGCATCACATGATCAGCCCCATCAGTCATGTGGTCAGCAGATGTTACCTGACGTCCTGCTGCGTGTCGGAGTGAAACCGGAGTTAAAGATGGCGGCTCGTCTCCGCGTCCGTTCAGACTTCTGAACCTCGCTGGTGTTTGACGCGTTCCCATCAGAAAGAGCTCGGACAGGTCAATAAAAGTTATTGATCGGGCTCATTTTCCAGCATGAGAAGCTGTTTGTTTACTCTTGTTAGTTGGACAGTTTCTCATCCAATCAGAAGGCTGCAGTCGTTTTTACAGCTGGTGGATCTGCAGCTCCGTCACTGGACTCAATCAATCCGTTTGATTGGAGAATAATGAGCAGATTAATTGATTAGTCTTACAGGTTACGTGTTTCTGTCTGATGCAAACAGGAAACATTCTGTTTTTAATGTAGTTAATGAAATTTGCATCATGTGACTGTGACATCATCACGCCCGCAGCTCCTGTTCACGTTTCCTGCTGTGGTCACATGTTTGCGTCAGAGAGCCATTCAGAGCCCACGCTGGATAACCACGCGCTCAGAGCGAGTGTGCGTGTGTGTGTGTGTGTGTGTGCATCGACGGCCGCAGGTTCACACACCGTCAGCCTCCACCTCTCCACCTCTCCACCTCTCTGTCTGTCTGTCGCTTCCCTCTGCCCGGCCTCTATTTATAGACCCGCCTTTTTTAGATAAGATTATGTTCCATCCTCCGACCGGCCGGCCGACGGGGGGGGTGGTGGGGGGGTAACATGCAGCTCAGAGAGGTGTTGGGTGGAGACGGGGGGGGGGGGTGACGGGGTGACGGAGGGTGTTTGTGGGTTGAAAGTTGATTCAGACAGAAAATCTGTCGGCTGTTTAAATGAAACACAGCAGCTGAGCAGGAAATGACATCACACATCAGCACCGATCGATTCAGTATTGATCCAAAGAAATCAGCTGATTCTGATTTGTGATCTGAATTCAAAATGTGACAGTTAGCATCTTTTCTCTGGCGTTAATGTCAGTGAATGAGGAGTCTGTGTGTTCTGGTCTGTGTGATGGACGTGGGGAGGACTTTAAGGACGTCGCCTCGGGAAGTTTTGATCAGTTTTGTCACATTTTTGAACATTTTACAGAGTAAAAGATTTAATGATCAATCATGAAAAATCAGCACTTGAATCAGGATTGAAAATAATTGTCAGTTTAAGCCTTTTGTGGCAGAGAACTGAGACTCTTCAGACTTTTGTTTGGACTTTTGTTCGGACTTTTGTTGTGACTTTTGTTCAGACTTTTGTTCAGACTTTTGTTCAGACTTTTGTTCGGACTTTTGTTCGGATTTTTGTTCGGACTTTTCTGCCCAGTTAAAGACTGAAAAAGACACTTTTACATTTGAAACCGATCAGTGAGGAGATTAATGATCTCAGGGATCAATAATGTTGGAGCTGCCTGGTTCATCAGACTCCTGATGTGTGAGACAGCAGCCAGTCATCAGGGCGGGAACGGCTCTGACGGCGTGGACGAGCAGGAGCAGGAGGATGGAGGAGGAGGGTGGGGGATGGGTGGAGGCTGTTACACCTCTGGTTGGACCAAATGGCTCGACACCCCCTCCCCCTCTCCTCCCCTCCCCCTCCCCTCCCCCTCCTTTCTGCTCAGAAAGACCTGAAAAACCACTGAAGAGCCACGAAAGACTTTAAACTGAGTTTTATGTTCAATTCAGGAGATTTTTTTCTCCTTTTTTAAAAAGTTTTTTAAACACAAATATCTTAAAATCTGTCGGACCGACGAGTTGAAAGTTGTTTTAAATGACAAACTGATGGAAAAGAGTCAGCGTCGTGTCGTATTTTACTCGTTTTAATGTCGTAACAGGCCGTTTTAAAGGGAATAAACGGAGTAAAAGTCCCGTGTGGTTGCGTCAGCGCTGAGTCAGCGCCGGGCTGCTCTCACATGCTGACTGGCTGAAGGTGTGTAGGTGAGTCACAGGTGGAGCAGACGTGTTGGAGGACCGGACTCCGCTCGACTCGGACAGCAGCTCGTTTGCGGTGGCTGATGATGAGTTCGGCTCAGGGCAGGAAGGATGACGCTGCGCAGGCTCTCACCGTCCGTGTCGATAAAGTTTTTGCTGTTTTTGTTTCCAGAAACTGAAGTCGAAGTGATGCAACAGACGCAGAGAGGATGAGCGACAGGATCCGAGTCTGCGCTCGGGCTCGGTCCTGTCACAGCTGCTTCCTCCTCTTTTTCACATCTACTTCCCTTTTTTTAATCCTCCAATCATGAACCATAACTGGCCCGGCGTGCGCGGCGTCTCTGGTTCCCGCCCTGATGACTTACATTTACATCGGGCGCCGTAGCGGCTGGAGGTTCATCCTCAGGTCAGGACTCAGGCTCGCAGGCTTTTAGACTCTTTTCTGCTCCATCAGTGGATTTAAGTTAGAAGTTAAACTGATATTTTGTCGTCGTCTCGCTGCTGATGTCATCCTCACCTGAAGCGTCTCCATGACAACCAGTCAGCATCCATCATCTGCAGATGAAGCTCTCAAAATGTGTCTGGAAGCTTTGAAACGTTTGAGTTCTTTTGTAAAAACGTCTTTTCTTCTTTAAGCCTCTGTGAGACGACGTGGCGGCTTCAGGCTCAGGTGAGACTCACCTGGTGGTGACTCATCACCTGTGACCTCACCTGTCCACCGGACGGTTTAAAATATCAGGAGCTTTTTTCAGTTTCTCTCAACATTTCTTATGAAACTTTTAAACTTTTTATATGTGAGAAGATGAATTTAAAACTCCTGGTTACAGTTTAAAACCTAGAAACAGTCGAATGAAAGAGAAGCTGCTTGTTTTCTGAGAAGTTTTTGCTTTAAAACGACTTTATTTAACAAATCAAACATGAAAAGTTCTGTTAACAGAGTTTCAGCAGCCAATCAATCAATTGATCATGTGTGCGGCTCTTTAACAGTGATGAGATCTGAACCCTGACGACTCTGTTAGGAGGAGGAGGCGACACTTCAGGGTCAAATGACGCACCGCCGCTCTGATGAAATGTCAGGTTGATCCATAGTGATCCGTAATGATCCGTAATGATCCATAGTGATACATAATGATCCATAATGATCCATAGTGATCCCTGTTTGTCTCATTTAAGTGACGATGAACTGATCGATCACATGGTGAGAGTTCAGCAGCAGAGACACAGCAGGAGAGAAACATGAGACACGCTGAATAGCACTGAAGTAGGACACACACACACACACACACACACACTCACACACACACTCTGTCAGGTTGTGATAAAGATGTTTCATCCCTGAAGTGGAAACAAAACACCTCTGGAATCCCTGAATCTGTCGCTGTTGAGCCGAGAGGAAGAGGAGTCCTCTGTAAAGAGACGCAAAGAGAGTTAGCATGTGAGCGGCTAACGTGTGTGTGTGTGTGTGTGTGTGTGTGTGTGTGTGTGTCTGTGTGTGTGTGTGTGTGTGTGTGTCTGTGTGTGTATCAGCAGAGGATGTGACTGTTCTCCTGTCAGATCTTCACACACTGACACTTTAGTTAGCTGCTAATGATCTTTACTTCTCTGTGTGTTTCTGTCACATGCATGCAGTAATACATGCAATAATACATGCAGTATTACATGCAGTATTACATGCAGAAATACATGCAGTAATACATGCAGTAATACATGCAGTACTGCTCGTGTTACTGGTGTGGATGAAGGATTACACCTGTAGCTCTTAGTAAATGTCACCACTGCATGCGTCGCCTGCAGAACCTGCTTGTTTTCCTCTGATGAAGCCACACTGATGATCAGTTCGTGTTGCTCGAAGTCTTTTTTAACCTTAAAGTCTTTTGTGATCCAGATTTTTCCGTCACGACCTGAAAGTAAAAATTTTCCCGTAAAGAAACTGTGTTTTTGTTTCCCATCAACCTTTTCTCAAACTGACATCTGCACATCTGCGTCTTCGGCTTCCAGCTTCCACATTTGCATAAATATTCACTTGTGTGGAAAAATTTCTCTCAGTCGCTTTAATGAAAATGACTTTTTAACTTTTGATGATCTTTAATAGAAAAACACTGATTCAAAACTCAGCAGCCTCCTCACACACACACACACACACACACACACACACACACACACACACACAACAGAAGTGAGTCTGTTGTTGTAAAATGTAAATTCTTTCAGCTGCCCACACAAACTCACTTCATGCATCCAGATCAGCTTCTCCTGCTTATGAAAGACTTTTGTTTCAGTTTTTTAGCACAAAGAATCACAACTGATGGAATGAAAAAGCTTCTTATTCACATTTCAGGAGTCGTGATGATCGAAATGATGAGCAGATTTTATCGTCATCTTGCAGAGATCATCGACTCGTGAGTTTTATTTAATGATCAGCTGAGACACAAAGAAAACAAAACATGAAGAACAAACACAAAAGGTCAAAGGTTAAAGGTCAAAGGTTAAAGGTTGATGTTCTGGAGGATCAGAATTTCTACACTGTCAAAAACCAAACAGAAAAAAGTTGTTAAAACTCAGAATTTGAGGCAAATGATTTTACTGTTTTTAAGTTTCGAGTCAAATTCAATTAAATAAACTTGAAAAAATAAGTAAAAATTTGTTGCTATAATTTATTTATCTTCAACTTAAAAATTTAAATATTTAAGTTTTAGAGACAAAATGTTTTCTTTTTTTAAAAATTTGTCAAAAATCAGCTGATAACGGTTATTTATATTTAATATTAAACATTTTCGGCTGCAGTGATTTAATTTCCAGGTGCAGTTCACAGACTCACCTTCGGGTCAAAACAAACACCTGCGAATCACAGACGAGACGGCACACAGGTGAGCTGGAGGCAGCGCTCTGTTGTCATGGAAACAAGGTGTGTGATCCACTCTCCGGGTCGCACCTTTCCTGAGAGGGAGCAGAGGTGTGTGTTTGTGTGTGTGTGTGTGTCGGAGGCCTCAAACATCCACACACACTTTGACTTTTCACTTCTCTTTATGCAAATTCATCGTCTCTGCAGGTGTTTTCGGTGTTTTTGTCCTGAAACAGCCTGAACTCTCCTCACAGGAGTAATTGACTCACCTTGGCTCAGGTCGCTATCCCTCTGTGACCTTTGACCTCTAAATTAGTAGCCCTTGATCTGCAGCTGAAGTTTGCTCTGTTGGCTGCGAGTGTGTGTGTGTGTGTGTGTGTCAGCGAAACGCCTGAATGTCAGCTGTAAATGCTAAGAGTTCGCAGCTGATGATGTGGCGAGCAGTGATGTGAATGGGAAATGATGTAATGCAGCTGTCTGGGTGGAGCGAGGCACCGGGGAGAAGTCCTGTTTGAACGAAACCATCGACTCCGCTTCCAAATGTCACACGAGCGTTTTTACAAACTGCAGCGTTTTACTTTTCAGAGGGCTTCAACATTTCAACCCGTCGCACGTCGTCCATCCTGCAGAGAAGCACGAGGGTTTAATGCAACCAGCTCAGTGAAGATCAGTCAGGAACAACACGACGAGTTTAAATCACCTCACATGACGTTTCAGCCTCCTCATCACTTTATCATTTGATGCACTTTGAATTTGTCAGTAAACCAACTCCTCTATCACAACCGACCACAGGAGCTTCGTTAAATCTGGTGATTTCACTCAGTTTTTTAATGCGCAAGTTAAAAAATGTGCAAAAACAAACAAAAAAAAGTGGAAAAGCTGTAACTCTACAGGAAAATAAAAGTTCAATACTTTGACTGATTTCTCGGTTGGACTCTGCCAGAGTTAAATATCAGCGTTTTCACCTTGAAGTCCATCCTGTCACCAGGTGTCATCAACACGTCGACGCTCGCTCGCTCATTAACATCTCATTTATCTGCTGGGAACAAGTCGACGCCCCCTCAGTCTGTCAACGATGTGCAAAAACAAAAATGCACCACAGGACAGAAATCCCAGACCTGTTTATGGCCTCACTAATTGATGCATAAACGCAGACGCTCCCTAACTCAGTTTCCTGCAGCCTGAGGGAGGAGACGCTCACAGACGGTTGCTAACTCGGTTAGCGCGACTGTAACCTGATGACACGTGATGCAGATGTGTGAACAGGGAAACATCACGCGTGTTTCACAGCTGCAAACACATCACCTTCATTTCCCAAAAGAGAGAAAGCAAACCAATAAAGATCATCTTTGTGCTGAAGAGACGTAGACGTGCACAGAGGGGCGTGGTCAGTGCGCTGTGACGTCATCGGTGGGCGTGGCTTCTGCTCTGAGGAGATCAGAGACCTTCAGTTTGGAGTGATGTTGTCCTTTAAAACACCTCGTTTCATTTTCAAAAATGAATGATAAGGTTTGTTTAAACACAGCTGTTCTACTGGAGAGAAATAAACAATGTAACTTAAGAGTAAAAGTAGAAAAGTATCCGAATAAAACTAAAGTAAAAGTACTCTTCATGCAGAATGTTGTGTTTCAGAATCATGATTCAGTGTTTACTCCTGATGCATCAAGGAAACTGTTGTCGCTGCCGCAGGTGGAGACACTTTGAACAACTTTACATAGAGATAACTTCGCTAGTTAGCTGGTTAGTTGAGTCCAGTGGTGCACAAACTGAGGGTCGGGCCCCTCAGAGAGGTCATGAGATAAATGTGAGGGGTCGTCAGATGATGATATTACTTTCTTTTTAAAAAATGTTTAATAATTTGACCTGTTTTGGTCTCAAACATTCATCTTAAAGGCACAATGAAGGAGTTTAGAGGGGAAATGTCTCTGTGGTGAAATGTGAGCAGATAACGTTGTGAACGACCTGTTTGATCCAGTGAATCTGGTTCATTTCTGTACATTTATCTTCTGTTTTTAACATAAAATCTTAATCTGAGAAGTCATATTTCCCTCTGAAGCGTCGTGGAGTAAAAAGTAACATTATAGTAATTATTTAAAAGAAGGAAGAAGAGAAGCAGAAGTATTTTTACTTTTTTGTCTCACACTTGATTCACAAAGAGGACGATGAGCAGGAGGAGGAGAGGAAGAGGAGGAGGTGAAAAGGAGGCGCCATCTGTACACTGGAGAGAGCTGAGAAGAAGAATGTTCGAGGAGAGTTGGATCTTCAAGGCTGCACGTTTTTCACCGTTTATCAGGACGAGGAGGAGGAGGATGAAGAGTGGGAGTGTTAGAGACGGAGGCAACATCTGGGGAACATTTTAATCACACAGCAGCTTCGTCTGCGTCTCCGAGAGGCGAGGAAGAGGAGGAGAGAGGAGGAGGGAGGAGCAGCAATATTAGAGGACATCCTCTGCAGGGCTGTAAAGTTGAGCCCATAAGTCATTAGCACGCTAGCATGCGATGAAGAGGAAGAGACAACATCTGCACAACACCTTCTCCATCCCACAGCAGCTTCGTCTGTCAGGCTGTAACATGTGGAGGAGGAGGAGGAGGAGGAGGAGGAGGAGGAGGTGCAATGAAGACATCATGTGCAAACTGCATCACTGGAGAAAGAAGGAAGGAAGAGCTGAAAGATGGGAGAAGAACAGAAAGAAAGACGGAAAATCTTCAAAGTGTAGCTGTCAGTCGCTCGCTCACCTGTGGCGGCCATGTTGTCTGTGAACAGCTGCTTTCTGTCTGTTGGCGTCTGTTTCTGACTGAGGACAAAAAAAATGCTGAAATCCTGCCTCGCTCCTGAATCATAATGATTTCCAGTACAATTTTTTCTTATATTCATGCGATTTGAATAAATATTAACACTTTTAGACGCATTTGCACCTGAAACATCTTTACAACTGATGGCTGAATGTTTTTGAATTTGGTTCATTCATGTTTCTGTTCAAGTGAAGGAAACATTTTACTGCACAACCTGTATTTTTACTCCATATAGCTGAAAATACTGCTGTACTTTTACTGTGACAGGTACAGTAACACTTGGAGTAAAGTTACATTGTTGTGTTTGTACTTCTGACTTCTTCTTCCTTCGCTGCTCTCTGAGTCTTTCTTTAACTTCCTTCACGTTGTTTTCAAAGCTCTTTACTGGCATCAGAAACCTGTGGGGGGAGGGATCAGTGCAGTCTGAGCCGACCAATCACAGCTCTTGCAGTCGTCACATGGCAGCAGCTGTTGTCCAGATGTGCAGCTGCAGGCTTTTTCCCCAAGAAACACAAAGTGCAGGTCAGATTTTACTGAGTGTTTGAGCTGCTGACTCACATGCGAAGCTTTACGTTGTGTTTTTACGTCTCTCAAACAGGAAGCAGGAAGCAGCGTTTAAAGAGTTAAAACTGACTCCATCTGCATCAGAATCCTGTTTGACCTGTGAATCTGACAGCAGCCATTTCTGACCACACAGCAGAGACAACAGAGCAAAAGAGAGTTTACTCAGAGTAACTTTATTCTAATCAAACTATAACTTATGTTACGAGTTTAAATATATTTATGTATTTGTGTCATTTATGTTTCTGATTTAATTGGAGTCGATGGAGACGTTAATGAGTTTTCTGCTCATTCTAACAACATACACACTGAGGTTAAAACTAACTGTGATGGCTCATTTTGTGTTGGCGTTTGATTGACAGCAAGACTGGCCAATCAGTTAACGCACAGGCCTCAGTTCAGCAGTGGGCGGGACTTCGGCACGCTGCATCTTTTCATCATCCTCCTCCTCGTCTCCCCCTCCCTCTGTTAAACAAATCTAAATCAATCCAACATGTGTGCATCATCTGCATCCAAACACTCCTCCTCCTCCTCCTCCTCCTCCTCCTCCTCCTCGTGTTAAAGTGCTGATGAAGCTGGTGTTCAGATTAAGGAGGTGCTCCACAGATGTTCCCCCTGTGATTGATTGCTTCATTTATTGTCTGAGGGCTGAATGTAATAAACTCATTAGCACAGTCCCTTGGTAAGAGGCCTGTGTGTGTGTGTTTCTGTGTGTGTGTGTGTGTGTGTGTGTGTGTGTGTCCGGCTCTGTCTGCGTCTCTCTGACAGTTGATTAATGGCGCTCTCCTCATCTCCCGGGTGAGTCGGTCAGTCACTTCGCTGCGTCCTCCTGCTTCGGTTTCTCTAAACTCAGCTGGTCGTCGCGTCGCGTCACAAAGTTTTTCTGTGTTTGATGTTTAAAAGTCAGCTGGGTTCAGTTAAACAGCGCCAACGACAGGAAGTTCAGCCAAAACACAAACATTTAGCTGCAAAATCAAACTTCTAGGATGTGAAAGGAGGAGGGAGTCCTGTTAGGAAACGATGAAGGTTTAGTTTCAAAAATACCTCAAACCAAGCAGAACTTTTTATAAAAATATGGCTGAATGAGTGAATTAATGAGAGAATTCACGGAAAAATGCTCTTACTGAGTCACTGAGTGAACGAATAGATTGATGGAAATGTGAGCAGATAAATGTTGTTCAACAAAAAGAGTGACTGAAAAAAAACTAACAGCATCAAATGGATGAAAAATGACCCAAAAAACACCCAAAAATACCACAAAAAAACCAAAATGTGGCGAAGACATTTAATGAAAGCAAATGAGACATTTCTGACCACAAAAAGCCAAAAAACAACCACAGTGAGACACAAAAAGAGATGCAACCGGACCACAGAGTCCTGGGCTCGTCTGCTGTGGTAAATGTGATAATTTGTCATTTTTTATTTCCAGAACTTAAAGTTAGAACATAATTAACTCATTTTACCGACCTGCTCTTTAATCTTCCTCGTCCAAAGCGTTGCTGAACCTTCCCCGGTGTCCTTGAACGAGACACTGAACCTCAGCCGTGGTCGCTTTGTGGCCGATCTGCGACCTCGGCACTGAAATATTTTCGTATGTAACCGTCTGCGGCGTGAAGAGCCACATTAGTATTTCTCCCGTGTGGTGATGGAGAGCTCTAATTTTCAGAATGAGGCGTGTGAGCCTGCAGATCAATTTCCTCAGCAGTGTTTCTCATTACGGCTGCGTTCGCTGCAGCCCCTCGTTTTGTTCCACATTGATCTGCTTTCATTTCCATCTTCCATTTCAGGCTGAAGGTAATATCACATATTTTCCAATCTGTGGCTGTGACTCACAGCCTGCAGCTCTGACAGCAGGCCGAGGTTCAGCCTGCGACCGCCGACCGAGGCCGGGTCAGAAACACAGGCCGGCCACGTGTCAGCTGATGGAACTGATCAGATTTAAGGACCCACAGCTGAGAAAACACATCATTTCACTCAGTTAACATGCACATGTGTGGGTTTCTTTGGTTTCATACCATGAGAGCAACAGGGCTGATGCAGACAGACCGGATTCATTACGTCACACACTGCAGAAACAACATCAACTCGAGGCTTCGTCATCAGAGATGATTGATCATCTGAAGCTCGGTTTCAGTTTTCAAACAGATGGACGAGGCGTGTTTCTGTTTTCGGCTGCAAAGCTGCAAAATGAGAAACGATGAGCCTTCGTCTATTACTCGAGAATCTGAGAACCCAAGAGCCGAACTGCAGCCTGCAGCCTTTTTCCAGATTTACCACAACACTTCTGTAAGAGCCCGACGCGGCTCATCCACTGATCCTGGTTTGCATTCTAATTCAGTCTGTTTCCTGTTTTATTTTGTAAGTTTTCTGCTTATATTTCACGCTCTGTCCTCCTCCCTGTCTTTATTTGTTTGTTAGCTTCAGCTGATCCTGATTTTCCTCCTCTGATTTCAGTCTCACCTGCCATGTTGGTGTTTTTGCTTTCAGGGTCCTTTTTTTTTTAAACTCGTAAACTTCAGTGATCCTGGAAACTCGAGCCTGAACGTGAGCCCACATGTTGGTCAGCAGGTGAGTTTGTTTTTTAAGTGTTTTATCATTGATTTTGACGTGTTAGCCTGCCAAGTTACATAAAGACTCAGTTTCAGATGATGAAGCTGCTGATGATGTTGTGTGTCTCTGACGTAGTTTCTCGCCTGATCAAACAGAAAATCCCTCAGAATGAAAGGAGCCGAACTTCAGGGAAAGACGAGGGGAGCTGGTTGGTGTTTCGGTGAGGAAGCAGAGCCTCTTCCTGCCAACAGGCCGTCTCTGCTGCTTTTCTGGACGCTGACTTCGTGTCTGTTTCGCCGCCAGATTATTTTCTGCTCTCTGCAGTGCTATCAATAGACGGTCACGTGACAGGCACGTGTGGTTCATGTGAGGATGCTGGATGGGAACCAGGAGGCTGAGATGGTTTCCCCTCAGCGTTCAGGCCGACGTGTTTATTGCACCGAGCCGAGAGCTGCAGGGAGGACGAGCTCTAATATATTTAGTAATGACCCAGTTCCAGAGAGGTGAAGCTGCTCCCTGCAGGACCGTTTCCAAAATGAAACAAACGCAGAGGCAGAACTCCAGTACAGATGCATGATGTTTCCCTTCGCAGCGGCACAAAGAAACAGTTTGTGTCGTGATTTTCATCCTCTTTCTCACCTCTGAATGAACCAACTCATCAAGTCTGGACCAAACAGGTTTTATCTTCCAGTGACGTGAAGTCAGATGTGTCACACACACACACACACGACCTCCATCTGCATCTCCTCCTCAGCAGATAGTTTGCTGGTTGTCATGGAGACGTCAGGTGGTTGTGCGTTAAAGAGGTCGGAGGTGGAAACTGTGTTCAAACATGGTGTTTGGCTGCAAACGGCCTGCGTGATCTTTCTCCAGCTGCCTTCTGGTCAAACTGACGTTCCAGCGAACAGAACTTCAGTCTTTAATGTTTAAGGTCTCTGAAGTTCGTTCAGTCATCGTGACTTTTTGGTGAAAAGTGACTTTTTGGTGAAAAGTCAAACCAGAACTTTAATTTTCTCCCTGAGATGATAAAAGAAGGTGACACTGTTTTCATCTTCTGCTTGTCAGTCTGTTCGTTTCCTTTCCACACGACTCGCTGTGAAGCAAAATATGAAAAATAAGACTTTTTAATGAAATAATCTTAACTTTGTAGCTCTTTCCAGAGTTTCTAAACTCTGTGAAAAGTCATTATCATATCACTCAATTATTTTCAGTCAAGGTCCACTGGCTGTGAAAGACTGTGAGGAGTGAACATTCAGTTCCAGTTCTTTTATAAAAATACCTAATTTTATGTCAAACTTTGTAATATCTCACATTACAAAAGAAATGATCATTATAAGAGAAAAGAAACATTTTTTTAAAGGTTTAATGCGTGAGATTTAAAGGGAGAGGCCGTCATTTTTATGCAGGTTACGCACAGGAAATTATTAGAAAACGCAAGTTTGAGGTAAAAACTTTGCATTTTTTAAGTAGTTTTTTTTAGACTGACGCAGACATCACCTAACAAAAAGTTGTTTTCTTGTGATTTTCATACTGAGACCCTCATCAGGGTGAGAAAAGACTTGAACCTGCACCTTGTGAACCTCAGTCTGAGGGTCTGAGAGAAGACGTGGTCCTCTGGAAGCCGAAATGCTGCAGAGCTGCTGTTCCAAACTCTCAACAAACCCACTAATCCACTTCTGTGACGCATCCTTCGCCTCAAATGTAGGCTGTTAGCTCAAAGTAAGAACTTGTGCCCCATTTACGCATCAGCAAACTCAGTTTTAGACGCCTCCGCTGTGAGAAACTGCCGGACACATTTATGGCGCTCGCCCTTTTCCACTCGACAGTCACGGCTCGCAACCTCGATTCTGGTCCCAGCTGATTCTCACATAATGCTGCTTTGGAGTCGGTTTGTTCCTCCAGAGGGGACGCAGGCTCACATCCGCCCCATTTACACCAGGAGCTGAAATCCCAGAGAAGACAGAGGATGTTATTTTAGGTTCTGCCTTCACAGAGGCCGAGCTGTCGGCCTGTTTTAAATTTCAGAAATTAAACGTCTCCGTTTTCAGAAGGTCCCAGTCTGATTCCTCCCAGACCAGCTTCCCTCCTCGGTGCTGCCGGACTCGAGCGAACAGATGGTCCAGACGTGTTTCTGACGTTCACATCAGGCTCGGTGGTACTTCTCACAAACCTGCATGGTGTGTTTTACTCTTATTTTCTTATTTTTTTGTCTTGTTTTTAAGGTTTTGCTTGTATTTTTTTTGCTCAGTGAAGGCGGATCATCAGACTGTGAGGAGGACGTGACTGCAGCCTCATCACATGTGTGAATGGGAAAAATATGAGTGACACCTCTCTGGGGTTTTGGCAGATTCCCTGTCTGACACTCCCCCACCACACACACACACACACACACACACACACACACACACACACACACACACACTCTGTGTCCAATGCATGAAATCATTCAGTGCTATTCTGCAGCAGTCTGCACAGCTGGTCCATTTCAGCTGGCTGCTTTGTTTCACGTCTCTTTTCACTCTTCTGGTGATTCTGTCGCTCATTTCTCAGATTATTTCACTCAGGTTTGAGATTTTTTCTGCAGCCTGCATCATCTTTGATAAGATAACCTGCTGAAACGCTTTGATTGACCTGCAGAGATTGACAAAAGCAGAAGAGTTTCCACCCGACTCTGATGTTTCAGGGAGATTTCTTTATAAAAAAAAATATGCTAATCTTGTGAAAGCTAACAGGTTTCATGTTTGGTTATAAAAGCAAAAAGCAGGAACCTGATAAATCCTGAGAAAGTTCCTCTCTGGTGCATAAAGCCAAAAGCTTTGATTTGCACATTTGAATTTATGTGAATCTTCTGCAGATATTCAGCTGCACAGAACCGCTGCTTTTCTGCACAAAGAGTCTATTTTATGAAGATATGTATCACATTTATTTGTTTTTTTGCAAGGAATTCTGGGAAAACAATTCCATAGCCACATATGTAAATCAGAATGACTTGTGGCATGATTTTATTTTAAGAAAATTTAAATTAACATAAAATCCTGATAAGAACCGAAACCCCCCAGTGACCCCCAGTTTGAACCGGATCACATGACATCTATATTTAATGTGATCTGACTCGAGTCATAAAACCACGTGAACAATGGTGATTCAGTGATAGATGCAGGCGGATTAGTGAATGGATAAAAACGGGGTTAGGCCGGTGGAAGTCTCTGCAAATCCCGCGGGAGTTCCTCCATCTCACAGGCTTCCCTGCATGCATCTTTAATGAGCAGCTCGCCCGCTCTTGTTTCTTCCTACAGGCGATAATTGCCTCTCAGTCAGGATGTTTCACTTTATTTTTTTCATTTTCCAAGAATTATTCTGTCTCCTGATGCTGCTGCTGCTTGATTCAAACCCCTTTTTTTTAAATTACAATAATAAAAAATCAGCTAACGTTTGATTTTTTTTAGAGAAATATTCACAGATAATGTCGGTGTTCTTTAATCACTGGAATAAAAATGGGATTTAAACGGAAAATGTTTATAATTTAAAATGAGCTTCCTAACGAATCATGGCTCGTTATAAACACTGATGAATAATTCACGTATTCATAGAAGCAGGTGGAGGTTTTTTCATTTTCTGTAACGCCATAAAAACACCGTGACAGTACTTAAGGTCGTATTTTTGTATTGTAAAAGAAGAAATGTCTCAGTTTATATCGAATCCAAACAGTTAAATAATCGATTATGTGGCTCGTCTTTGGCCCACAACTCAGCTGAGGCTCTGTTTCTTTTCTACAGGCCAGATAATGTTTTAAATTTGTCTCAACAATTTTTCCAAGATTTTATTTGTTATTTCTGTTATTTTTAACATCGAATTTCACGCGTTTTTCCGCTTTAAGAATAAAAACGCGGATGAAAAGAAATAACAGCTTTTTCCTCTCTGTTCTTTAATTTAAGCTGGATATATATATGTTTTTTCTCCCTGGTCTGCAGACAGCAGCCGTGTCCTGCCTCACATCACATCACATCACATCCATATTAATGCAGAAACACGCGGTGGATGCGTTTCCCGCGGGAACCCGCAGCACGCAAACTGCGGGGCTGCTGAAAATCTGCTTAACGAAACTGCACAGCTACAAAACACTGAAACCCCCACAATAAAAACTAAAATCCCAATAAAATATTTTTTTAAACGTAAAAATACAAAAAAAGAGCGGTTATCACGTAAAAACCGACAGGAAATATTCTTGTTTTATTACAGTGAGACGCTGAGAATTAGATCACTGTGAGGTGCAACTTCAGGTAAATGCATCTAATGAGGCTGTTAGAGGATGGAGACATTAGACAGGATGGCTATAAATGGACAGGAAATTAAATAAAAACTATCATGTTACTTCAGAATGTTTAAGAGAGTGTGAGCATGCGTTTCCTAACGGGGCTATAATGTGAATTTTAATATATAAAAGGCAAAAAATCCCAGATCCCTTCGGAACTGTTACTGTGTTTGGCTCCATGGGTTTTTCTGTTTTGTTTTATTATTTTTGGTTTATTATTTCCTCTTGCAGCACAGAAACGAGATCAAACGATGGTTTCATTTTGACTTTAATTTATTTTCAGGGTTGTGGTTTTTTTTTTGTGTAGTTTTCTTATTTAAGTTTAATATAAAAATAAGTCAGAGTAAAATCAATCTGAGGAACACGAGCTTCTCTTCTGCTTCTAAATCACCTGGTTTGATTTCCTCTCCATTACTGATGAATAAAATATTAAATTTTCCCCCTAAGCTTAATATTTCCTCCTGCTGTTTGTGATTCCATCCTTAGAGGAGGATTATGTGATTATAAGAAAAGCATAAAACATTAAAAAGTTAAAGTTTTGGTTGAATATTTCCTTCCTGTATCTGTTTGCATCTTGTGATCTTGATTAAATATCACAGAGATTAAGGTGACTGATCGATTTTGGATCAGATTCATTTGACTGGTTTAAAGGTCTTGGCAGCTCGGATTATCAGTGTTAGACCGAACAAACGTCTCCTACATCAGGACCTCCTCCTCCTCCTCCTCCTCCGCCTCCTCCTCTCGATCAATATAAACTGAGTGCTGAGACGAGTGGCAGCTCAGGGACTCTCCCTTATTAATAATGAATGCAGTGAAAGCTCCACAGTGTGTGTGTGTGTTTGTGTGTGTGTGTGTGTGTGTCCATCAACACAAACCCACCACATAAAAACCCCATTTCGGATCAAAATAAGAGCACACACTTATTTTCAAACATTAGTCATTTTATTTATTACTCTTTATCATTTTAGCAATCTTTTATTTTTTTATATCTCAGTAGGCCTATAATCTGTAAAGTATCAATCTGGTGTTAAAACTGTCTGGGATAGACTATCTATAATAGAGCTTTTTTATCTTTATTTTCTCAAAAGTCTGATATACATATTCTCTTGCTAGATGATTTTTCAGAATAAGTCCATTTTTTAAAACTCTTTTTGTTACGCGACATCCCCATGAACAAACGAAGAGACAAACCAACAAACAAACAGAAGTACACATCTTTTTTGTCAGAAGGCAGTGGAAACGTCATCTGTGCCTCAGCAAAGAAACAAACAACCCCCTCGAATTTATTTACTGTATTTATGTTGTTTATGATGCTACTGTTGGGACTCAGCTTTTTAATCTAACATACAGACCTAAAATATATCACCTCTAAGGTCGTCTAGTATGAATCACTGGCGTATGAAAAGGGGGGATGTGCTAAATGGCAACAGTCATATCTCTCTTCAGCCACGGTTTGATTTTTTTTTAGCTACACTGGCCATGAAGTCACATCATCGTATTGCTGTCGGCTTTTTTAAAACATCACACTTCTGTCTCTCATGAACCGTTTTTGCTCACAGAGTCATTCATTTCTAACACATGTTCTGCTGAGCAGGGACGAGCTTCAACTAAAGTTAACACTAATGTTGTCCTACTTCAACATCCAGAAGATCCTTGACTCATGTGTCCTAAAGCGGCTTGAACTCTGAACTTTCACAGGTTCTCATGGGGTTTCAGGAAATGAGCACAACGACAAAAGTTAGGCTAGAAAAGACAGATGTTTGTCCACAGCTGCTTTGTTTACTCCACAAATATGTTTTAATTCAACTCTTATGACCCTTTAATGGACTCTTAGCCAACCTGCTAAGTCTCTTGCGTGCTAAGATTAGCTGTTAGCTAACCTTACGTACTCTTGTTTAGCCAATAAACCAACAGGTTAGCATAACTGACCAATCACAATTAGCTGCTAACCCAAATATTGAATGTTTTTAGCCTCTGAAGTGTGAACCACCCAGTCAGATTGGGTAGAGTTAGCACAGTCGAAGCATTAGCTAAGCTGATTAAATAGCCTTTTTTCTATCAGCAAAAATGAGTTTTAGCTAGCCTTTATCAATCTGGTTTAGCCAAACTAACCAACTGTATTTAGTTACTAACCCAAACGCTGACTGTTTATAGCCTCTAAACTGTGAGCCACCCGATCAGATTAGGTTAAGTTAGCTAGGTCAAACCTTTGGCTAACTTGATTCAATAGCTTTTGTTCTAGCTGCTTAACTAAGCTTTTAGCTCAGCTATTAGCTAGCCTAAATCAATCTGATTTAGCTAATAGCTAAATCAATCAATCTAGCTAATAGCTGAGCTTTTACCTAGCTTGACCTGCTCTAGTGGCTAAAATGCTAACTTATGGCTAATTTGAGCCAATCTATTTTAACCACTAAACAGACAAGCTAACTTAAGCTAACTGTAGTATTGTGGCTAGATTCAAATGGGTTCTTGGATGTTTATTTGGGGCAAAGTTTAAAGTCCAGTGAGTCCATAAATCTGACTGCCATATTGCTTTTGAGTCACTCGAAGCTTTTTAGACATGAGAAAACAAAGTTTCTTGCTGTTGTTCCATAATCCTTTTCACCGATGGTATCAATCTGAATTTCTCAGTTTGTGCTCGTTTCCTGAAGTGTTTTGAGACCGTTTGAACCGAAATCATGCAGTTTAACATCAGTCTAAACTGTTTCTCAATAAAAAGCTTCATACTCTCAACTACATCCCTGCACCTCAGAGCTCGGTGGGGAAAAATAAGGCTACGGTCACACCGGAAACTGGCAGAGCGAGATTTCTTGACACGGCATTTCTTTTGTTTTGTTTGTGGTATCTAGCGGAGTGCTAAGCTAGCCAGCTCACCAAAAGTAAAACACCATAAATTTAATACTACACCCACCACTGGCACACTATTCGACTGTAAGCCATGCTGCGTGGGTCAAAGGTCAATACGCTCATTGCAGTTTTGCTTATTTTTCAATGCCATAAAATCCACCTGTAAAAGTTCACCTGCACAGAAGTTCATCGTGCAGAACTGACACCACCAATAGTGACGAATCCGTTTAAATTAACCAATTAGACGGTGTGAAATGCCGCTGTGTTGAAGTCCGGTGTGACCGTGGCCTGAGCACAATGAACAGCCAATAAAAACACAAATATTACATCACCAACAAGCATTCAGTCCGTCACACCTACCAGGCTCAACACAGTCTACTTGGCGCAATAAAAAAGGAAAAACCTGTCCGTGATGGCAATGAGGGGACCGGTCTGACGAGCTCCAGGCCTCCGCTTGTCTTATCGATCCTGTGGAGTTAAGCTCGGCCTCGCGTTAAACATGGAGATGTACCTGAGGCTATATGGGAAGCCTAATATATAGCCTGATACGTGTCAGCACCCAGCAGGCACGTCGTGCTGTCGGGGCCTGGCCTACTAAACATCAATAATTCATGGTTGACTTTAATACTGTGTAATTCCACAATTGTAAGCAGGGCGAGGATCCATCAAATTTTCATCGTTGTCATCGTTTCAGCTCGATGGCGCTTTGAATATTTCATGTCATTGACCTGCGGGTCAGGTCAGCGTGTGATTGGATGAGAGCTCCGGGAGGACGGCCTGCAGATGTCCCAGGAAGGCAAACCAGGCCGCCGTTCGTTCGGTGATGAAGTAAAAATCCATTTTGGATGTCGTTTTCTGGTGATGGATTGAAACTCGGTCTTTTTTTGAATTTGTTTTTTTTTTCAGCATTGGAGAGTAGCTATCACTCGTTTTCTATTTTCTTTTTTCATTTGTGTTTTTTTCCTTTTTTTTTTCTTCTCTTCACTTTGTTTCTTATGTTTTCCCTTGTTTCTGTTAAAACGCCAGCCAAGTCAGTATGGTGGGCAGTGTGGTTAGGACCAAGGCGAGGCCCCTGGCGTCGGCTGATTTTGGGGCTGCGTTGCCGCCACAGAGTTCAAACAAACTCCCACGGAAATCCAGGTTGCGGGACTCCATTTTCAGTTTCTCCCAGAGGTCCGTCGCCCCCTCCTGGCAGTCCGCCAGCGCCGTCGTGGCACAGGAGTGGAAGTTGTCCCAGTAACTGGCAGGAGAAAACACAGCAAGCGTTAACAGGAGGAGCTCATGACTGCAGTGGGAGGCTGTTTTTTTTTTTTTTTTAAACTGAAAGCATCATCTACTCGAGAGGCAGAGCCAAGAGTGGAAGTCATCCCAGAATCTGGCATCACGGAAAACACAGCGAGGAGAAAAGCTTATGAGGACCCAGCCGGTGAAGTTTAAGACAACAAGAGAGGAGCCTCTAAGCAAATCACCACGCTGTCTTTTCCAGGAGACAAACTGAGGACCATAACATCCACTCAGTGTTGTTCTTTTGGTCATTTCCAGTTTTTTATACTCAGAATCCAGCTTTAATGTCAGTGAATGCATCTGTGTTTCTGCTCAGGAGACTTCAGGTGAAGATAAAAGAGGTTTGAAGAAGCAGATTTACCACCTCAGTGACTCTGAGTCTCAGTCTGAAGCCTTTAAACATTTTTAAAAACCAAACTACATCTGCTAAACTTTACATTTACAGACGTGAGTGAGAAGCCTTTAAGTCAGAGACATTTAAGGTGGATGTAATTCTTCTCCTCCCTCTTAATCTTTGCCTCCTTCTCTTTCACCTCCTCCTCATTATTCCTTCATTTCCGGACTTTTTCCTTAATTTGTGTTTTTTTAAATATAATTCCA
>JAQMCX010000031.1:559687-570637 GCA_029814765.1 Acanthurus leucopareius
TTCTCTCTCTCTCTCTCTCTCTCTCTCTGTCTCTCTCTCTCTCTCTCTCTGTCTGTCTCAAACCTCGCTCGACCTGCTTCCTCGGTGCATCAGTGTGGATGATGAAACAGTAATGATTCACCTGGTTTCTTGTTAAACGGTGTAAAGGTGTGTGTGTGTGTGTGTGTGTGTGTGTGTGTGTGTGTCGTTCCTCTAGTTTCGGCTCAGAGGAGACGTGAAGTTTCTGTGTGAGAACCTTCATCTGTAATCAATCCTTATTTTGATGGATTAATCAGGTTTTTAATCTGTGAAGGTTCTGAAAAAAGAGCAGAAGCTCCTCAAACGTCCAGACGTGAAGAACAGAAACGTGTTCATGTTCATGTTCATGTTCATGTTCATGTTCAGCAGTTTGACCTTCGACTGTTTGTCTGATGATCAAAGTGATCAGAATCGATTGTTTCATCCCAACAAAACTAAAAATCCACCAACAAAGAGGCTTCTGTCTCTGTGTTTCCTCCTCCGGCTGACACGCTTCCTTCCTCCCTTCCTTCCTTCCTTCCTTCCTTCCTCTTCCCTCATGGATCCATCTCCCTTCCTCGTCTCCTCTCTCATCTCCTTCCCTCCTCTCCTCCTCTTGTTTCCTCTCCTCCAGGCTCTCTGCACTTGTTCGTGCCTGTCAACCAAAGGCAGAGCAGCATTCTTCAACACACACACACACACACACACACACACACATACATTCCTCTTCCTGCTCAGCGAGTTATTTTTACCGGCAGAGAGTGTGTCGGTGTGTGTCGGTGTGTGTCGGTGTGTGTCGTGTGTGTCGGTGTGTGTCGGTGTGTGTCGGTGTGTGTCGTGTGTGTCGGTGTGTGTCGGTGTGTGTCGGTGTGTGTCAGGCCCTCTGATGGCCGCTGGCCTCTTTTCACAGTTGGAAGCATCTTCTGTTGCACAAACTGCTCGTTCTGCAGGTTTTGCATCGTCGTTCCTCACCTGTTGCTTCCCAGTTCACCCAGTTAAACTGTAACAGACACTAACCAGCACACGGCGACACCGCGGCTGGTTAATGTTTCATGGACTTTGAGTTAGTGAGAAGGAAAAGGCCGTAAAACCCGGCAGACATCTTGAAGAAGGTGACAACTGAGCAGAAAAGCACAGGAACCTTCATGTCTGCTGGTTAGAGGAGCGAGTTCTCCTTTGTAATCCGTGTTTTCATTTCTGGATGAGAAGCTGAATCTAACTTACAGATTTTGTCCCAAAAAGTGAAGAATTCTCCCTTTAATCTGCTGTGTGAGTGAACAGAAGTGATGTTTTACAGGAGCAGAGCTTTGTTTCCTGATCGAAAACATGAGAGCACGAGTCAAAATGTGGCTCCACACACTCACACACACACTCACACACTCATGTTCAGACACACACACACACGGTCGTAACGTGTAAACCCTCGTTAGCGGCTCTAAGCTGAAACAATGCAGCAGGCCGTGTGTGCAGCAGAACAAAGCTAAAGTCAGTTAGCGGGGCTAGCTCATTAGCTGCTGGCTTAGTGGGAGCTTTGTGTGCTGGAGGGAGAACATGGCGATAAACCCGGCGTTAGGTGGGAGCCGTGGCACCTCCCTGTATCAGCTTACACCTCCTCTCTTTGCAACAATGCTCAGCCCATTAGCGGCGGCGGTGGCGGCGGCGCGTCAGCAGCAGAACCTGTTTGCTAAGCTGCAGCTTCAGGACGCGACATGTGAAGTTGGTTTGATTTAAAGGCTCCTAATCGACCTGCTGACAGCTGCTGATTTCAGCGGCTCGAGCGCTTTGATGCCTTTTGTCTTTAAGCATTTAATCAGCAAACTGCTCCTCCTCCTCCTTGTCTCTCTCCTCCTCTCTCTCCTCCTCCTCCTCTCTCTCATCACCGCTCACTCCTCCTCTCTCTCCTCCTCTCACCGTCCATCCTTAGTTGCCTCCTAATTAGTCTTACCATCCCTCTAAGCTCTTAATCTTTCTCTCTGTCTCCTTCCCCCTCTCTTTTCTTCCTCCTCATCCATCCATCCATCATCCCTCCATCATCCATCCGTGAACACCTCCACTGCCCGTCCAGCATGTTGCTTCACCTTCACCTCCTCCATCATCCATCCGTCCATCCACCATATTTTATTATTTATTCCTTGTCAGATTTTCTTCCTAACCCTCCATCCCTCCATCCTTCCATCCCTCCACCCCCCCTCCCCTCAGTTTACCCTGTCTAACACACAGCAGATTATCGTCTTTGTGCAGCACTGATGCCCCCCCCCCCCTGCCCCCCCGCCTCCATCAGGAGCTCCACGCCGTCTTTAGCTCTGCTAAGCTTCTGCCGACGCTGGACATCACTTTTTTATTTCAGCTGGTGTCTCTGACGTCACACTTCACATGCAAAGAGCCGTTTGTTTCTGTCGTTCCATGTTGTTTGACACCTGAGACCCTGTGAAGGAGTGAGATGAGGAGTGAGATGAAGAGTGAGATGAGGAGTGGGATGAAGAGTGGGATGAAGAGTGAGATGAGGAGTGGGATGAAGAGTGAGATGAGGAGTGGGATGAGGAGTGAGATGAGGAGTGAGATGAGGAGTGAGATGAAGAGTGAGATGAGGAGTGAGATGAACACTTTATTTCCCCCTTCTGAGGTTTGAGTCATCGTGACGAGCTTCTGCTTTCGGTGTGAACATCCGTTTCATCGTCTCGTGTGAATGTGGAAAGTCTTGTGACGTCAGAAAGTGTGTTTGTTCGCACGGCTGCAGCCTCGGAGTCCAGACGGCCAATCAAAGCTTCCACCTGATTTCTTGGTTTCCGGGGTGAAACACCTTCTTTAGACGCTTGAACTCATCAGAAGCCGAAGCTCAGGTGTGCGATGTGTTTGATGGCCCACATACGGCAGATGCCAAGTTTTTCACTTGTTATCAGACGCTGTTCCACATTCTGCCAGCTATCTGTGTTTCCCATGATGCACCTGGACTCACTGAGTCACTGAGTCACTGTGGGCCTGTACGGCGTCTCCGTGGTTCAGTTTGTGTTTCTGTTCACCGTCTGTTATCAGACAGGACTGATCGTATCAGTGGGACACACACACACACACACACACACTCACACACACACACACACACACACACACACACACTATCCATTGACCTCTGTGCTTAAAGGCAGGGATGTTGATTGGTGTGTGTGTGTGTGTGTGTGTGTGTGTGTGTGTGTAAAGTCCGTCTTGTTTTTTTTAAACATTGAAGAGTTTTTGTTTCATATTTCTTGTGTTTTAACTTTTGTTGACATCTTGCAGAACGTTCACAGGCGTGTTTGTGTGTGTGAGTGTGAGTGTCAGTGTGTTAGGTGTGTGTGTGTGTGTTCATCACAGTGCATTGTGTGTGTTTCTATGTGTGTCACTGACTGTCTCTCTGTGCTCTCCCCCCTGCAGTGTGAGCAGTGGTCGCAGACACACACACAACAACAAACCCCGCCCCCTCCCGCCCCGCCCCGAGACGCGAACGAACGAGCGAGTGAGCGAGCGAGCGAGCGTTGCTTTACGAAAAGGACGGGTAAATATGCTCCTCCCTCATTTCATCCACCTTTTCCATCCATCCTGCCATCTGTCGAACCACACACACTCCTCCTCGCCCTGCTGTCTGCCTGTCTGTCAGCCTGTCAGCCTGTCTGCCTGTCTGTCTGTCTGTCTGTCTGTCTGTCTGTCGTACATCGCGCCACAGCGCCCCCTCTCTCGCTCCTCCTCTTTCCTCTCCGTCGTTCAGCAGCATGGCCGTCATCCCTCCATCATCTCTTGATCCCTCTTCATCTCTGAGCATCTCCGCCGTCTTTCATCCGCTTCAGTAGAGTCTGTCTGTACTCAGAAACACACACACACACACACACACACTCACCTGTGGACGCTGCATCACCTGTGGCTTCCTCGCCGCCTCCCTGTCATGTGACCGACTGTGGGCCTTGGCGCTCCGATCAGCTGATCACATGGCGGGTTCTGTTGACCTGATGCGTCATCACGTGTTTCTTGGAAGTTTCCTCTGATTGTTCCGAGCAGCTGCTTCCTGCTTCTCTCTGGTTCTTCTGACGTTTGTCGGGAGTTCGAGTCCGGCGGCTCCTTCGTCTGCAGAACTCTGAGACGAGCTGCGAGCCGCTCAGTCTGCTTCCTGCCTGCTTCGCTTCACTTTCTTCCTGTTTCAAGCAGCTTTTTGATCCTGATGTTCCTCTTAAATTTCCTCTTAAATTTCCCCTTAAATAGCTTTAAAGCTGGACTTGCACATGAGTTCTGTATCAGCCTGTTTCAGCTCATCACTGAGGTTCACTGATGTCAACTTCTTTGTCTCATACGGCTGCTGCTCCATCTTGTGCATGAGGTTTCACAGTTTTTTACTTTGGAGTCTTTCAGAAAGTTTAATTTTGATGATTTTAATTTAAAGTAAGTTTCTGTGGGTCTGAGCAGTTTTAGATGGAGGTTAGATTCAGTTCCAGGTGTATTTTAAGTGAAATTAAGAGTCAAACAAGACAGAAAGACTGTGAAATCATGTGGATTTGAGTTTGATTCTGCAAACAAATGTGCAGAAGAAGTTTCTGTGCAGTGCTCAGTGTGCAGAGATGTGATCTCTGTTCATGCTCAGCAGTCAGGACCGACACTCTTAAACACCAGCATGCTCCTGTTCAGCCGTGAGACGAGAAGAAACCCTGAAAAACATGAATGCAAAGCAAAAACAGTCAAATCTGTGACAAATCTGTCACTGTGAGCCGCAAACACGAACACAGGGAGATGAGCCGGGACGTCACACACACACAGCATGAATGTGTGTGTGTTTGTTCATCTGGGAGAGACAGAGCGAGTGGAGGAATCTGAGTCCTGATTGGCTGAGAGCTGGCAGACATTTTCCAGAGTGAGGCTGCTCAGTGGTTGGCTGAGGCTCTCCCCTCCCCCCGCTGCCTCCCGGCTCTGGTATGCCGTACAGTAGAGCCGACACACCGCCGATGCTATCTCAACACTTTATCACGTCAGGTCTAAACTCCACTGTGTGTGTGTGCGTGTGTGTGTGTGTGCATTGACTGCACCGCAAACACACACACACACCAGTCAATCTGTAACCAAGCTCAAGGGTGGAAAACACACACACACACACACACACAAACACATGTAGCAGGGAAGAGCCTGAAAGACAAGATGATGCAAGAGAGAGAAGAGAGAAAAGAGAGGAGGAGGAGGAGGAGGAGGAGGAAGACAGGAGGGAGGAGGAGGAGGAGCAGAGGGGGAGTCGGGGTTTCTCTCATGCTCCATTTAAACTCGCAACCAAAGTTTAAAATAAACTCCTGGTACCAAGTTTTGCAAAATGAAAAAGAAGGAAAGAAGAAGGAGGAAAGATGGAGACACCTATTGGCCAAAAGTATGTGGACGCCCCAGTGTGGGCCTTTTGTTTCAGAGAAGAGATGATTAATGCTGAAGTGATGTGACAATAAGTTGATTTGTTAACAAAAAACAAAATAAGATAAAAACTGTTTTTGAGCAAAAAATGTCCAGAAATCCTTCAGTTCAAACTTCTTCTGCTGCTGCTTTTCTCTGATTCACATTGTTATTAACTTAAATCTGCAGGTTGATGAAGTGACAGAAGCTCTTTGAAAATGTGTCAAAATCCTCAAAATCAAATTAAAGAGTTTTGTACTGAAAGCATCATGAGCACAAACCAAGACTGAGACACAAGGTGTGATGAGAACATTCCAGGCAGCTCGTGTGTTAATGAACATATTTTATCGCCTCAGCCAAATTTTATGCAAAAGTTTAATGCAAAAGTTGCTGAAACTCGCAACTGACTTCCTCATCTGCAGCGACCACAGAGAAAAGTGGGGTTGCTCTGGTTTAAAGCAGTTTGTTCGAGCGGCTGATCCACACACTCTGCTGCTCGTGCATCTGCACTTCAACAGTTTGGTTCGGCCTCAAAGTCCCAGAGTCACATGTGTCTGCAGCGTTGAGGTGTCCACATACTTATGGCCACGTTGCGTTCAGGAGAAGGAGCTGGATCTGCTGCAGGATGTTGTGATGTTCTGTGTTTAGTTTCTCGAGTGTGTGTGTGTGTGTGCTGTGAGGGAACGACGGTGGAGGAGGGAAGTCAGGAGAGAAGTGGAGGATGGGTAATGGCAGCTGAGTGTTACATGGTGGGGGGGGGGTGTCAATGAGAGGGGGAGAGAGAGAGAGAATGGCCATCAATCTCTCTCGCCCTGAACGCGCTCGCACATGGGGAAGCAGCAAAGCGCTCTCTTGTGACTCCTGTGAGTGTGAGCTTCCTGTTGTGGTCGAGTCGCAAGAGACAGAGAGAGACAGACGAAGAGAGACGGAGGGATCGTTTCAGTTTCCAAACAGCAGCTTCAGGGACGTTTTCAGAACATTTTCAGTCGTTTACAGGCAGGAAAGAAGATGCAGCACGCGTGCAGCCATGTTGGCATGTGGTGGGACCGGTTTGAGGAGTCAGAGCTTCGTCGTTGGAAGTTATGAAGCAGAGAGAAGAGACTCTCTTTAGTCTGACTGACCTCTTCTTACAGCACAAGCATCGTTTTTACTCTCAGATTTTGTGTTTCCTTCATGAGAAAACCATTCGCCGCTCAGCCTGAATGTCGAGCCGCCGCTTCAGGAATGAAAATTAATTGAATAAAACTGCTGCAGCTGAAAATTTAATCCAGCTGACTTAAGCTAATCAGCTTCAGCTGCCGGCGTCAGTAGCCTGTGAAAGAACAAATATTGCAAATGTATTCTAATTAGCTTCTGAAGCTAGCAGCAGTGTGGTGCCTCAGCAGGTAAATCAGGTGAAAATGACTCAATTATTGTGTCCCATTTTAATTTGACCTGTTGCTGTATTTGCTGACTCAACACTAGGCAGCTCTCGCTACAAAATCCCCTTTGTTTTTGTTTGTTTGTTTGTTTTTGAGGCGAACATTTAAAAAAAGTCAAAATATAAAAATTATCTATAAAACCTATAATTCCTGTGATATACTGGATCAGGTCTGATGGGTTAATTAGCCTAAATATGAGTATTGCTTCTGTTTAAGAAAAGCAGTGCATTATTAGCTTAGCATTAGCCAAATAAAGTTAATTAGCTTCAACCTTTAGCATTAGCAATTAGCATTGATTCTGCTACAAGTTTGCTAACATCGCTAGCATAATGTTACCATAGAATTCAACATATTTCTAATCAGCTGATTAGCCTCGGTGTTGAGATTAGCTTTGTGTGTTTGTTAGCTGTTAGCTGCGGCTGCGTTAGCTTCTTTCTGTGGAGCATCAGAAGTTTGTCGGCTAGTTAGCGTCAGATATTAGCAGCATCTGTGAATGACTTCACACACGTTCACATTCAACCTGTCAAATAAGAGAATAACTCTGTTCATTAAAGGCAAATATTCTCATTATTACAACTTTGATGTGTTCACGTCACCCATCCAACACTGGAACAATCTGGGTTTTTAACGATTTCATACTTAAAAGCCGACACATTTCACCCACTTTAAAGTTTTGTTACTCATTATTTCCAGTTTGTTGATTCACATATTCTGATATCTAGTTGGAAAATGACAAATATGCTGATTCCCAAATGAAATCAACAGAATTTTATCAGCAGTTAGCAGGCTAAGTGTTAGCATCAGTATTGTTATATCGTTGGATCGCCGTTTTATAAAGTTGAAGGTGAATCAGGTTAAAAAATGTGTCACATTCTGCTTTAATTTAGCTTAAACTCTGCAGCAGAGGCTTCTCATGAAACCATTCAGGCCTGTGAAAGTTATTTTTGCATCACTTTGGCCCTGAAGTCAGTAGAGACACTGCTGATCGCTGAGTTTAACCCTGCAAGCGCTCTGCACGAGGCCTGGATGTGTTTGAAGAAATGTTGCCTGGAATCTGGTTTTCCCTGTGTGTCTTTGGGGCGTTGCTCTGCACGCTGCACGAGTGAGGATCCATGTTGAAGGAGATGAATAGAGAGTTTAATCGAGCCGTGGAGGGAGAGCGACAGGCAGGAGGTAATAAATAGCCAACATATGGTCACTGGATCCTCCCCTCCCCCTCACTCCTCTATCCGTCTCCCCCATACATCCCTCCATCCCTCACCTCGTGTCTTTACAGCTAAACACAGACTGTTAGCCGACACCCTGTAGGACTCTCACACACACACACACACACACACACACACACACAAATACCCTGCCTCGCAAAAAAAGAGGGAGATATAAAAATAAATGCAGAAGGTAAGAAAAAAGCGTCGGATGTAAAAGCAGTAAGAGGGGAGGGAGGAGAGGATGAGCCGGAGTCCTGCAGGGCTGTTAGTTTCTACAGCAGGTGTCACTTTTCACAGTTTGCCTCCGGGTTTCTGCTCCGCGGGGCCGAGAGGATGCGTTCAGGGCCCATCAGACGCCGCAGGTTTGTGCAGCGGTTTGGAGGCATGAACGTAAACTACCATCTGTGTTTCTCCATCATGGCGGCGTGGCTCAGCCTGATCAATCAGCTGATTGGAAACTTCAACTCGATGGCAGTTTAGCTTTTCTTTCAGATTTAACTCTGTTTTATCTTTACGCTGCAAAAAAACTTTTGTTATTCGCCTCGACATCATGCAGGCTAACACCACCAACACGCCACCAACACGCCACCAACGTTAGATCTAAACTACAAGACCATGAATCAATGCAACAGAAACAAAAGTGATGTTTTTATAATGTAAAATGAAGGAAAAAAACATTAAAAGTGAGGCTCAAACACAACAATTACAGCACAACAAGCAACAATAAGTTTATGAGAGTTTGCACATTTGTGTTATTAGACTCAGTTTAGTGTGAAAAATGCTAATTTTACAGCGTTTAATTAATACAGTTTAAGAGCTTTAAAAGCTGCCTGCATCATAAAAGAAGCTCGTAGTTAAATTTGTCGTTAATGAAATCATTTAAAGACACATTGTGCAGTTAAAGTGATGATAAAAGAAGTGTTTGATGGCCCCGACGCGGCTGTGGAAGACGGTTTTATTTGTGTGGCGGTGACAGAAACTTAACGCTCGGCCTGCTGTGATTCTGCCGTCCTGATTTTATCTCCCAGCTGTCACGTCAGATTAAAGGAGGCAGAGACAGCAGAGATTTATGGGGTTCAGGTGACGGGAAACTTCAGCTCAGCCTCCATCCCAAACATTCATCCCTCTCTCCATCCGTCCACCCGTCCATCCCCTGCTGTGGCTCCTCCTCCTCCCCTGTAATGACTGACATCTTCACACAGGTGTCTCTCACAGCAGGAGCTTTCAGTCTGAAACCACCGAGAGCAAAAACACAACACGGCAAACTGAACGGCTTCAGCTTCTAGTTTTTTAATCCAAAACGCCATCAGGTCACCAGCCGAACCGGGACATCAGGCAGAGCCGCCCGGTTCCCAGCCAGACGGCGCGTGAAGGCGTCTGGAAGCTGCTGGTTAAGTGTTTATCATCCCGGACAGACGATGTGTGTTCAGCTGAGGTCACCGAGTCAAATCCTGCTGAGGTCAGGCCAACGCGGGAACGCCAAAACACCCGACAGCCAGAAACAGGTTGATGCAGCCTGTGAGAACAAGGCCTTTTCTCTGACAGGCTCTGAACCGGAGTTCTGTCCTGTGAAATCATCAAACGTCCTCCTTCTTAATTTAATATCATCCAGCAGGAGGTTCCTTTGTTACATATGAACCTCAGAGTTTCCACATCCAGGTTTTATTTGTCCGAAGTTAAACTCATGATCTTCTCTGTAGACCTGAAGCTCGTAAACTCTGCTGCTGTTTTACAACATCAGGCTTAAAATAATGTGGAAAACAGCGTAAATTCACAGCATCACATTCAAAAAATCACAGCTTTATGTTTGCAAATGATGCAACAAAACAGCCAGAACCCAGAGGTTTTCTTTTTTTAAAATATTATAGATCATTAAAAAAGAGCCAATATTCACATTTAAGAAGCCTGAAGCAAAGTTTAAATGATTTCTCTTCAAAAAAAACAACTTAAACCATTAAAATTTAAAATTAAATTATATTAAAATATTCATAATTCTCCTTGCACGTTTGTTACAAACATTACGGCCCTCCAACAGTTTAACTTCCATTCCGAGATTCAGGTAACCACGGCAACAGGAGTTTCGCCTGAGCAACCTGAGCACAAGTCAAACCGACTCACAGCAAAACTTTAAAGCGTTAAACGTGAACACAGCGTCTGTTTTCTACGTCTGGTAAGTGGCCACGCTTCGAGATTTGAATGTTATAAACTTTATTTAAAACCCGGTTGGTTACAAACAGCTTTAGTTTCGTTACATCGGTCTGTTGGTTCCTCGGCTCCTCTGATGGAGATGAGAGAAGTTTGAGACGGATGTGTGCGGAGGCTGTTCACAGAAGCTTTACCTTCCTTTAAATTCAGCTTCTCTTCAGTAAATCCAAAAATAAATCAGTTTAAAAGGCGCAGACGTGAACAAAAAATGCTTAAATAACACGTAGAACGTTCCAGCTGTTCGACATTTAGCCTTTTTGAACACAGGTGATGTCAATAAAGTTTGTGTTAATAAAGTTTAACCTGCTCAGGCTGCTGCTGCTCTGCTGTGAACGGTCAAAATGTCCGCCAGTCACATGTTTCCTCTGTGATGACGGTTCGTCTCGTTTCTTCGGAGGATTCGTTTTTAAAACACGAATAAAAAATGAGAGAGAAGAAGAGGAGGAGAGGGAGGGAGGGAGGGACACAGCAGCAATCTGTGTTTGTAGCACTTTGGCACAGAGAGACAACTTTTCCATCACACACACACACACACACACACACACACACACACACACACCTCCATTTACTCCCTGGCTCCCACATGGTGACCTTTTTTTTGCTTTTGCATAGATGTGCAAGAATGTCAGGATGTCAGCGCTGTGTGTGTGTGTGTGTGTGTGTGTGTGTGTGTGTGTGTGTGTGTGTGTGTGTTTTTTAGTGATGACTGGTAGCAGATGAAGTAACAACAG
>JAQMCX010000031.1:587017-599790 GCA_029814765.1 Acanthurus leucopareius
CCACCACCCCATCTCCATCACATTCACCCCTGCTTATATCACTCACACACTCACACACACACACACACACACACACACACACACACACACACACATAACTCATAACTTTTCCACTAACTTAAACCTGATTCTCAGTCTGAACTCAGAGCAGTGGGCCAAACTTTGCAAAAACCTGATTTTAAAAAAGCGTTTTATTTTGAAAGGTTCCTGTCCGACTGTCTGCACTCAGACAACATGTAACATCCGATCACGAGCTCTTCTTCTGGTCTTTCAGTGACACTCAGCTCTGTCAGGGTCTCAAACTGTTGTTGCATTTGGTGTTTTGTGCCACTAGGGGGCTCTGTGTCAGAACAGTTCATGTGCAGTTTGGATAAATGTGAGTTTCCTGGTTGTGTTCGTAGGTGTGATCTCTGCTGCCTTTCTTTCCGAACGCACCGTGGTTTGTTGCGTCACAACGCCGGGGTTCACAAGCTCCTCCCCCAAGACCCCAGCGGCCGCCCCTTCATCCAGAACAACCCCTCCATCCCCACCGGCTTCAACGACCTGGCCTTCATCGACTTCTCCTGCAAGAAGTTTGCACACATCGCACAGGTATCAACAGAACCAAACCTCTGCTGATAACTTCCTGTTTGATGTCAGTTTCTAAGCGGCGCTCTCCGTCCTGACAGGTCTGGTGTGAGACAAACCTCCGCAGGTGCATCAGCAAGTTCCACCGGTTCGTCTGCGACTGCTGCGACAAGGCTTTCCCCCTGCGCTCTGCCCTGGACCTCCACAAGACCACCTCCCACCCGGACAAACCCACCACCACCACCGACGCACAGGAAGCGGAGGCTGAGGCGGAGGATGAAGCTGCAGAGAACGGCGTCGAGGAGGACGGTCAGGAAGTCGAGACAGAAGTCTTCTCGGAGCAGGCCAGCTTCTTGGAAGGTCTGGGTCTTCAGCACATTTCTAAGGTGGGTTCTGGAGATGCAGCTGTAGAAGCTTGAAGAGGATGGAGGTGTTTTGTGAAATGATCAGTGATGTCATGGATTGCTGTGACTGTCCTCTGATGGACGTCTTTCTCTCCCAGGTGAAGGCCGGCCCCACAGAAGACGAGATCCATCAGGCTCACCTGGACAGCATCAAGGTGATCCACGTGGAGCCGCCGTCCTCCAGCCTTCCCCAGGAGCCGGCCTCAGCCTACCTGTCCGGAGGTCTGGGCCTGACTTTAGGGCTGGGTGGTCTGGCAGCCCTCAGCATCCCCCTGCTGGAGGGCTCGGGTACTGCCTCGGCCCTGCAGGGCCTCTCCCAGAGAGAAGCCCTGAGCCTGCTCTCCCTGCAGCCCTTCCAGACCGGATTCCTCCTGCAGCCTGACGGGGGCGCTGCGACGGGTAGTGCAGCCTCGTCTGGGGTCAAACCCGGAGAGGCGGGTGGAGCCGGGATCATGGAGCTGGCAGACATCCAGCAGATCCTCAAGGTGGCGAGTGCAGCGCCGAATCAGATGGGCCTGACCCTCCCACCGCTGGCCAAAGCTCCAGGGTTTGCCGGAGGTCAAGGTTGGTGTCGCTCGAGCTGGATGTTTTTGCGATTGTCAATCAATTAATCAATCAGTTAGTTTGTTAAAGAGTCTGTGGTAAAGATTTGAAGACTTCTGGTGAAAATATTAAAAACAGACCGACGGCACTGAATCCTGTTTCTTCCTCCTGCAGGTCAAGTTCAGGGTCAGAAGGCGATGCCTCCGTTGAAGCCCAAACCTCCCATCACCCCTCGCTCCAGCCTCACAGCAACCACCCCTCCCCCCCTCCAGAGCTCCCAGCAGGCCTCGCTGGGCTGCATGAGCCCCAGCCTGCCTCCCCCCACCCCGACTCTCTTCAAAACCCCCTCCTCATCCTCCTCATCCTCTTCTGCCGGGAACGGAGGGCAGCTGGATGCAGAGTGTTTGGGTGATGCTCACACACCTCTGTCTGATTCCCCGCCAGCTGCCACCACAGCGGTCCATGAGGAGGCGGGGCTTAGCGGGAGGAAGCCAGGAACCAAAGGGGGAAACAACGCCACCGCCGGCTCTGCTAAAGGCTCGTTCCCGTGCCGATTCTGCGACCAGGTGTTCGCCTTCTCTGGAGTCCTGCAGGCTCACATGCGCTTCCACCTCGGCATCCTCCCCCACCAATGCAACATCTGCGATTACGTGGCTCCGGACAAAGCCACGCTGATCCGACACCTGCGGACGCACAGCGGCGAGCGACCCTACGTCTGCCGAGTCTGCCATTATCCTTTCACTGTCAAAGCCAACTGCGAGCGCCACCTCAGGAAGAAGCACGCCAAGACCTCGAGGAAGGACATCGAGAAGAACATCAAGTATGTCACCTCCACCACCACAGCGAACATCGCCGCCGCAATCACTGCTGCAACAACCACCACCCAGGACGCGGAGACGGGCTGCGCCGGAGCCGAGACCACGTGCCGGTTCTGCGGGGAGGACCTGAAGACCTACCGGGCTCTGCAGATCCACCTGCGCACGCACAACGGCTGCCAGAGGAAACCGTTTGAGTGCCGACGCTGCGGCGCCGCTTTTCTGGCCAAACGCAACTGCATCCACCACCTGCTGAAGCAGCACCCCGAGGTGCAGGAGAGGGAGATCGAAGAGCACATCGCCACCCTCCTGCCTGCCAACGTGCCTATCACCACGGCCGCTTCAGGCCGAGCCGCTGCGGCCAATCAGATGGCGCTGAACGGGATCAGCCAGCCTCCGATTCAGACAGCCGTGAAGGTGGAGGAGCTCACCAGTGTGATTTATCCGACAGAACTGGACCAGCCGCTGGACTTCTCTGCCAGGGGCCGTGGATCCCACAGCCAGTCGGGGTCTCCTGGGATCAAACTGGAGAGCGTCTCCCCCAGCTTCGACTGCTCCGTCCTGGACCAGCCCATCGATCTGTCCATCCCCAGCAAGAGGCAGCGGAGAGAGGGAGAGAGCAGGGAGATCAAGACGGAGCAGAGCGGCGGCAGCATCGTGGAGCAGCAGCACGCCCTCGCCGTGTCCAAGGAGGAGAAGACGGCCCTCCCTCCTCTGCATCCTCACCCCCAACTCGGCTGCTACCAGCTGCCCCCTGGATCGACCCCGCCCCCCGCCTCCCTCTCCAACCTCAGCAGCTCTACACGAGCACAGCGGCTCAAACCCCTGCTCCCCAAACCGGCCTCCTCCACCTCCTCCTCGCCCTCCACTGCCCTGAAGGAGCTGCCTCCTCTGGCCTCCATCGCTCAGATCATCCACTCAGTCTCCGGAGCTCCAGATCTGCTGAAGAGGGACGCCGGCACGCTGGAGGGCAAATCCCAGGCTTCCTCTCAGGCCGACTCTGCCGCAGACGCCCCAGGACCTTCTGCGGAGGCGCAGAGTGAGGACACACCTGAGGGAAACTCCAGGTACGTGAGCTTCATCGATCACAGCAAGAATCACTTCATTCAATTCATTTTTATAGATGCTGCATTTACAAATCCACACAGAAACAAGTAACAAGTGTGTTTTTGCCGGAAAACTACACTTTATTATTTACTGCCAACAGATCTGAATCAAATAGAAAACTCTGATATTAGTTTCATGTAGCTGTTTGTCTGTTTGTTCATCATTTTAAGTTCTACACTCTTTAAAAAAGAGAGAAAACAGTCAAAGAAGAGGTCCACTAATCATGATTAGATGTCTGCTCAAGTTAGTAAAGCATGCATCATCCACCTCTGTGTAATTATTTGTTCCACCACCAGATGGCGCCAGAGTAACAAACATAAAAATGTAATAGTGTTGTTCTCCTCTCTGTCCAACAGAAAGCGGGTCAGGAAGAAGGCTGCGGCCCTGACCGTGAAGGAGAAGGCGGCGGTGAGCGGCGGAGGCATCGACCTGGAGTCCAGCGGGGAGTTCGCCAGCGTGGAGAAGATGTTGGCCACCACGGACGCCAACAAGTTCAGCACCTACCTGCAGACCGGAGCTGCAGACCTGGCTGGAAAGAGAGGTGGGAGGAGGGATGCATTCAGGACACTCTGGGAGGATGATGGGCAGAAACAGGAACAGATGATTTAACTCTCACCTTCCCTGTGAACAGATGTTGACAGAGCAGCAGGACGGGAGGAGAAGGAGGGAGGAGCCAAGGATGAGGTGAAGCCGGCAGCGTCGGTGGTGGCGCCGCAGTCTAAAGGAAAGAAGAACGCCTACTCCAACTCTGTCCAGAAGATGACCTGCCCCTTCTGCCCCCGAGTGTTCCCCTGGGCCAGCTCCCTGCAGAGACACATGCTGACACACACAGGTAACACACAACAACCACAACTACACACAAACACAAACACAAACATGAACATGAACATGTGGACGACTTCTTCAGGTCAGGAGACGATGCACGAAGCCCCGAAACTGACACAAAGACAAGTTTTACCAAAAACTTGAAGTTAAAGACAAACTTTCCCTCTGTAGAGTCTCCGGTCAGTCAGACTAATAAATATTGATGAAATGTCAGTGAGGTTTGGTTCCATTATTCAGTTTAAACTAACAAAATAAACTGAAGCAAATGTGAAAAATGTAGTTTGATTTTTCTGTTTCAGTGATACATTTTTCTCCTTATTGGTTCGTCTTTTATTTCAAATGGCTTCTAGAGGTGAAAGTAACTTAGTGTATTTACTCAAGTACTCTAGTAACTTTTGCTTCACTTGTGTATCTACATGTTCTGCTTCTTCAGTCCTCCACTGTATTTATCTGACAACTGTAAAAACAAAAAAATGACAATTGACACTAAAATTAAAGTTTCTATGAAAAATGTGTCATAATCTACAAGTTCAGGGCGTCTTGTCACATGTTGAAACTGACAAACTTCACAATAAAGTTCATTAAAACACAAAAAAAACTTGAATTTCAAAATAAAAGCATCTCTCTCCTCATGAAATTCTCCCCTCAGGTCAGAAGCCTTTCCCCTGCCCAAAGTGTGATGCCTTTTTCTCCACCAAATCAAACTGTGAGCGCCACCTGCTGAGGAAACACGGCGTCACTCACCGAACGCTGCGGCGCAACGGCGCCCTCGTCAAGAAAGAAGGAGACGAGGGTTCGCATGAGAGCGCAGGTCAGAACCGGAAACATCTGGATGTTTTTTAAGTTTCAAACCTGGAAACTCGTGTCACTCATCTCACCGGGGATCCGCTGTGTTGATCTGATCGATTAATTGATGGTGCTAGTTGTATTGATCGTGTTGTGTTGTGCCACAGAGAGTCAGTCAGAGACGGAGCAGGTGGCACCAGAAGCACAAGATGTCAGCACAGACTCGAGCTCCGCCCCCACCAGCGATAACCCCACCCCTACGAAACAACAAGAGGCGGGGCAGACAACACCAAGCCCCACCCACAAAACAAGCCACGGTCAGTCGTTAAAACGAGCTGAAACGATTAGTTAATAAGTGAAGTGGAAACGAGTTTAACAGCCACAGTTTGACCTCAGATGTCAGTTTGTTTTCTGTTTTTTCTGTCGCAACTTTACTTTTTATTTCTTTTACAGTTTCTGACATTTAAGACCAGAAAGTGAATCAGTGTTTTTTCTATTTTTCCTCCTCACATTTCCTGTTGAGTCCATGCTGAAGTATCTAACAGACATTAAATGTATGTTAAGTCAAAATAAATGTAGTTATTCATGAAAACTGGAACTGTGATTAAAGTATTTTTAATTAAAAAAACTTTTCATTTATTTGGTTGCATTAAAGAGCATTATCGTACATTTATTTTTGTTCGTACTAAGTTTATGACGCTGACAGACGTTGGTTTGTGCTGCAGGTTGCAGTCCAGCTGCCAGCAGTGCAGAGCTGCAGGAGGCAGAAGCCACAGAGCAGCCGGACCAGCAGGGGGCGCCAGAGACCAGAGCAACACAGGGAAAACAGCCTCCTCAGGTCAGCAGCACCAAGGTAGAGCCAGCTGAGCTTTCCATCGGTTTGTTTAGATGCAGTCAGGACAAACAGGTCCGTTAACATGCAGTAACCTGGTTAATATAAAGCTGTGAACCTGCAGCAGGTTAGTTAATAACAGGTTAGTTAACTTGACCACTGTGTTGGTGATGGATCATCCATCTGTGTCCGTTCTGGGTTTAATCTCCTCGATTGGTTCCTCCAGGTCGAGAGCACAGACGATGACGACTGCCACAGCAACAAAAGTCTGGACCTGAACTTCGGCAAGAAGCTCATCGACTTCAAACTGTCGGCATCCTCAGGCTCCGCTCAGGAAGAACAATCCTCCCAGCCTGAATCCTCCTCCCCCTCATCCTCTACCTCTGCTCCTCCTGCAGCTACAGACAGCCAAGAGAAGGAGAAAAGTGCTACACCCACCTCCTCCTCCTCCTCCTCCTCCAGCAGCCCCGCAGTGAAGCAGCAGCCGGAGTACAAACACGTGTGCTGTGTGTGCAAGAAGAGCTTCCGCTACGCCACCACCCTCGCTCGCCACGAGAGGGCGCACCTCTCCGAGGAGACGCCAACTCCAGCACCAGGGGAGGAGAACCCGCCAGTGACTGAGGAGGCGACGGAGAGCAACGCCACGAGTCCTGCAGAGGAGGAGAAGGAAGAGGAGCAGAAGAAGGAGACGGAGATGATGGATGAGGAGGAAGGAGGAGCCAGGGCAGGTGAGAGCGAGGGGGGAGAGAGCGGAGAGTCGGAGGAGGAGGAGAAGGAAAAGGAGGAGAGGAGCGACGAGGAGGCGTCAGAACCAAAGAGTTTGGAGGGAGGAGAGGCGTCAGGAAGACGAGTGGACAAAAGGAAAAAGATCTGTAACGTCTGCGGCAAAAGATTCTGGTCTCTGCAGGATCTGACGAGACACATGAGGTCACACACAGGTACGCACTCACCTGTCAGAGTCAGAGAGCGCACTTCCTGTCTGTTTTCATGATGTAAAGGCTTTAAAGTGCTTTAGGTTTCTACTTTTACATTAATAGATTATCAAGTGATATTTGTGTAGAATTTTAACATTTTATTTTGAAATTTTTTTCTTATTTTTTACAAATTTCATGAATTAATTAGATTAGTTAAGATTTTGAGTTTTATTATGTCATTTAATCCTTGTTTTTGTTATTCTACCAAACTTTACAGCCAGTATAAAATGATGTTTACTTCCTGTTTGTCAGTGTGGATCTATTTTCTGAGTGTGTATCCCTCCGCCTTCCCTCTCTGCCCGTCCAGGTGAGCGTCCCTATCAGTGTCAGACCTGCGAGAGGACTTTCACCTTGAAGCACAGCCTGGTTCGCCACCAAAGGATCCACCTGAAGCCCCGTGGCGCCGACGGAGCCTCGGCCGGGAACGACGACGCCAGCGAGGACGGAGACTCCTGCACCCCGACCCCGACCTCCACCTGCCCCCCCTCAGAGAACGAGAGCGAGTGTGGCAGCGGCGCCGCGGGGGCCAAGGAGCTGGAGGAGGAGGACGCAAAAGAGGAGGGCGAGGAGGGCGATGGAGCAGAATCGGCCTCGTTGGAAGACGAAAGTCCTGCAAAAGAAACCGGCGCAGATTCAGAACCATCAGCCGGCGTCGCCTCTGAAGAACCAGACGCTGAGGGAGAAAACGAACTCTCTGCAAACTCTGCAACACGACGACCTTCTGTTGACACGACTCCCAGCCAACAAGCTACTGACACAAAGACAACTACTAGCAACGACTCCTCAGCCAGCGACTTGAAATCGTCGTCCGAATCAAACATCTCCAAAGACCCCCCTCCCTCGTCCTCCAGTTCTCCGCCTGAGGAGTCCGCGGCAGCCGCCCCCACAGAGGGCTTCATCCAGGGGCTGCTGGAGATCCACGCCAATCCCCCTCTGGAGCACATCCTGCCCAACGGAGAGCCTCCTCTGGTGGGAGTAGACTGAGGGGAACCCGGCCGGCCGTCTCCACGCCGTCAAAAAACCAGCATCACCACAGTGCCATAAGACGGAGAGACGCTACACCATTGATGATGACGATGATGCAAAAACCAGCGCGGCAAACTTTTTTTGATAGAGAGAAAGACGAAAACCTAGTTTTCTTGAAGTGCCTTACTACTAGTCCTACTTCTAAGAGATGTTTTTTGCTATATCTTTATCTGCATTATTACGGAGGATGGATCTAATTTTTATAGCTTTTTATGACAATGATTTGCATTACTATTTTTTGTGCGGGGAATCTATATTTCAGCAATAAAAGAATAAAGTTATGATTTATTATTGTTCTAGATTGTGTTTGAGAATTGATGATCAACTTTGGAGACGCAGCGAGACAAAGACTGAGACTGACCGTCAGCATCTGCGCTTATTCTTCTGTATTTAAATCACAGCTGGGCTCCGGCCACACAGCAGAGACCGAACGATCCGATTTTAAGATTTGAACCAGCCTCGGATTTATTAGTGAAACTTTCCAAAATTCCACAGCCACTTGTCCTGCTGACCAGCCATGTATTTTTGGATTAAACTGAACCGGATGGCAATGGCTCGTAAGCAGCCGAAGTGGCTGGTCGGACTCCGTTTCACCAGCAAAACGATGACTTCCACCGAAGGCTGATAAGTCGTCTCTCACTGTGTGACAAAGGAAGCTTATTGTAACTGGAAAACACAAAAAGGACGACACATCGGCGTCTTTTTGGTTCACTTCCGCATCGATCCCCGTCTCCCAGCTGTCTCAGAAAACATACAAAAGCATTCGCAAACTTGTCAAAGTCACGCAAGATTTTTTGTGTGAAGAGGTGTCTTTAAAGGGCAGAAATAGTGTTGATCAGTTTGTGTTATCCATGTTGTTTTTGTTTTGTTTTTTAAAAAACCAACACACTATTGATCCCTTTATCTCTCAATGCCACCGTGTGAGTTGGTTTGTGTGTTAATAATTTCTCATTCATAATCATTCTCAGTTGATTCCATGTGTGTACAGAGAGTTGAACATGTGGCACGTGATGCTAGAGTATTTTCTGTTTTGTTTTTGCGTGTGTGCGATTATCAGTGAAAATTAGGTGTAGGGAGGGGAATTTTTGTGTTATGTAGATTTTTTTATAACTGAACAAATCAAATTTTTTTCTTGCGTTTTTGCAAATTGTGTGCGACTCCCACCTGTCTATCATCATCACCCCCTAGTGTTCATATAGCTTCTTACAGGGCCTGCAGTGTGCTAATGAAGGCTGTATCGCCGCTAACGTGTGACCATGGTTCAGTTTACCTCAACCTCTGCTTTGTAAGTGCAAAAGTTAAAACAACTGATGAGCATCTCTGTAGGCAACCCTTTAAATCCTGTGTCTTCCTGAACAGGGCTAGCATGGCTAATTTGCTAGCCTAGTGTCCACTGTGGGTCAAATCAAATTTAGTCAGGGCTAACTTGTTAGCGTGGCTTCAGACACAGCTAGCCAAGGCTAAAATGTTAACGTTGTTACTAGCTTAACTTGCACAATTGCCCAAACTAAGCTAACTGTGGCTAACCCTGTATCACAGTGCAAAATAAAAATAGCAAGGGCTAAGTCTGGCCCGTTTCATGCAAAGACCCTTCCGACACAGACAAGAGAAACAGTGTTTATGTGTTAGCCTAGTCATAACCACATCTTTTTTTAAAAAAGGCGGAAACTAGCTATCTGTTTTTAGCCTTTGTTGGCAAAACAGATGTCAGCCACAGGCTTGAACACAAGCTAGCAAGGGCTAAAAAACCAGACCAGACATATAGTTGAGCTACCAACGCCTTAACTTTGATTTTTTCCTCTGATTCGGGCAGTTAGCCTGACCTAGCGCTTATCATTAGTCTGAGTTTTGCACAGTCGGTCTATAGATCAACACATGCTAACTAGGGTTAACGGACCAGTGCTGACAAGTTCACCAAAATATCAGTGAATTAGCTTGGTTGACTAGTTATGGTCAGTTAGCTCTAGGTAGTAGCCGTTAGCCAAAGTTTTGTTGAGTGGGCTCTAAGATATCAACCACAAGGTGGTCAGACCAGACAGGTGAATCAAGCTAACACATTGCACCATAGGTGGTTAGCAGCATTTCCTGGATAGCATAGCATGTGTAGCTAGTCTCCTTCCAGTATTATCTTAGTTTCTCAAGTTGGCCCTGAAACGTTGTGCTCAAGCCCCGTCTTCACCTATTTGAAGTAAAAGTCCATCTGAGGACAAACAGAGGAGCTAATAAACTTTCATTTCCACATGACACGAACTTAACCTTTTTTTGTAGAAACACCTGAACTAAACAGTCAAACTCTTTGTTGATTTTCCATCACTGAGGTTATTAGGTACCTGAAGACACGTGGCTATGAATCTGGCGTTAAAGACAATCACTTGTAATTTTCAGATGGAAAGCAGATACATTTTTTTGAACTAAACCCCTCAGTTGGAGCTCAGAAGGAGCTCGATGACAGGGTGAAAAGGATGGATGGGTGGATGAATGAATGTAAGAACAGACAGGTGATGGGTAGGTTTTGGGGGGGTGTGATTTAACTGTTTTATTACCCTGCTGCACACACAAACAAACACAAGTTTAAAGGGCTAATTTCACCCCCTCGCACCAACATTGGACATTTCCACGACAGAAAAGAGCGGTGAAGTTCGGATCACCTGCTGATCCTGATATCGCAGCCGGAGGGGACGGGTAGCGTGTCTGTGTATTTTCTTTTTGGTGTGAAGATGAATATAGCTAATTTTTCTTCTTGTACATTTTTTTGTCTGTTTTTTTTTTTTTTATATCAAGCAACCTCATAATCAAACAAATCAAACCTCAGCGGCTCATAACGGAACTGTAAGGCAGCGACGGACAGTCAGTCAATCAGTCAGTCGGTCAAAAAAGTGAGAAATGTTGAACAACCACAACCGGACTGACTGCCTGAGTGACTGGACGCTGCTGTGAACTGGCACTAACAACTTCTAAAACTACTACTACTACTTCTACTACTAGTACTACTACAGTGGAATATCGCAACACAATCAAGAGAGAAAGAGAGTGAGAGAGTTTCCACGGGTTCGTCTTAAAGTTCATACATAAGGATCCCTGTCAACCCCCCCGATGTGTCGCAGTGCGAAAGAACCTCCTGATATCAAATCACCTGAAGTCCGACGCTCAGAAACTGACTCAGAGTCGGTCGACAGTGAGAGTCTGACAGAGGTTCAGGACTCCAGATGTGTGAAGAGTCTCAGCACTTGGCAGGATTGTGTGTGAAGATGAATCTTCCTCATTTCAGAATAAAAATATCATATTTTTTAACACCTTCCTGCTCCATTTGTGCATCAGGCAAAGCTGTAAAAAGACAACAGAACAAGTTACACAGCAACCAAATCAAAAGCACAGATTTCTTATTGCAGAATGAACGTCTGTTATGAAAAAGTTTTACTGTTTTTTTGGGTTTTATATTTGGAGAAAACCAGATCAGACTGACCGCTAGTTAGCTTCCTTGCTAACCGTCATTCTTCTGCTTTGTTGCTAATTGGACAGTTTACTTTAGAAATATGTTTATACCATTAATTCCTGATTAACGTTTACTTTCTAACCATTTTGCTTTTGCAGAGACGTTTATACTCAGACGTCAAGTAAAGTAGACGATGCTACACAGCTAAAAGCGAGGACAGCTTCCTCCATGTGGGACTCTGTCTTGTCCTTCAGAGGTCAGTCATGTCGGTTTGTTGTCGGTCAGTTGCCCCAAATTTCAGACAAATAAAAGTTGCAACAATTTTGAAAGTAAAGTAAAACCGTTGCTGTTTTGTGACTGTGCCTTTGCACTCCTGCCCTCCCCTCATCTGCAGGAAAAACCTTTCATCCAAATTCACAAAACCAGTTCTTACACTGACATCTGCTGGTGAGAGCAGGTTACTGCTGAATGGCTGATCTGCTCACACAAACAAAACTTTCCATTAATAACTTAAAGTAATAATTACAGGATATAAAATGTAAATTTTGATTGACCTTAAAATTATAAGTTCTCATTTAAGACTTTTGACTTTTTTTAAAAAAATGTTCCACATCTGCCAGGAAACTCTCCTCCTCTCTGTCTCTCAGCTGTTTTATGTTTTGTTAGCTCTATCTGTACGTCCCTCTCTCTCGGGAATATGCGTTAAATTACGTCTGAGTGCGTGTGTGAGTGTGTGTGTGTGTGTGTGTGCACGGCCATATGAATACTGGACTTCCATTCGAATGCACATGGACTGTTTTTAAATGTATTTATTTGGAGCCCAGGTGTGTGTGTTTGTGTGTGTGTGTGTGCGAGTCAGTGTCTGCAATGACTTGAGAAGAAGCCATGTATTAAAAATATCACGTTTATGCTGCAGAACTGTTTTGAGGAACTGATGGTTTGTGTTGTGGACTAACCGGCTTGCTGTAGGATGCGGCGGGCCGGGCTGCGAAATCAGACGAGCAATAAGAATCCCTCTGAATCCAAAAAGCTTTATGTAGATCTGGTGTAAATGAGTTGAGAACAGACTGTCTGCGTCTCTCGGTTCTCTTGTTTTTGTTTTTGTTTTTTTTTTTTTAGTTTGGCTGAGAAATGATTTTGTTGTGTTTATTTTTTTTCTATATGAAACATAAATGCGTATAAAACTGTGAAAATCCATTGTGTTCAGTTAAAGGGTGAGTTTTAGGTTAGTTCTTCTGCATGTTAATCTAATTTGTTTAATTATGAATGATTTCTCCTTTCTCCATCTCTTCTCGCGCTACACATATACATTTATATATATAAATATAAATATGAGAATATATGTAATCTCGCTCTCAGGGTCTTTCACAAATTCATTATTCGAAATGCTTCTTGTCCTTATTTCCTGAGTTTCAACTCATTCTTTCCAAGTCCTGATGATTTTGTTGTTTTTTTTAATAA
>JAQMCX010000031.1:653943-681800 GCA_029814765.1 Acanthurus leucopareius
TGTGTGTGTGTGTGTGTGTGTGTGTGTGTGTGTGTGTGTGAGTGTGTGTGTGTGTGTGTGTGTGTGTGTGTGTGTACCTGTCCTCTCTTGCAGCCTGTAGCTTCAGTGAACCTCTCCAGCAGTGAGCAGGTCTTCGGGACGCCCTGACAGGAATTTCCAACTTTTCGTCCTAAAACGCACAAAAAAAACAAAAAAACATCCAAAACTCATCACAGCTGTAATTAATAATTATTAGAATTATTAATATCAATCATTTTATTGATAACTTCTAAGTCAAAAACTGTAAAAAAGCAGTAGGATGATGTTTACTGAAGATACACTGACACAAACTGGAACCAGCAACTTTTTAAGTGTTTGTTGTTTTCTTGAGATTTCGCTTAAATAATGAATCAGAAACAACAGACAAACTAATCAATATGATCAATAACCGGTTCAGATCATTACTGACCTTGTTGCCACAGAGTGTACTGGCCCCACTCTCCTTTCTCCCTCAGGTTCTCCTCCTCAGGTACGAACATTCCCGTGTTCTGGTCCATCACAGCCAGAGCTTCGTCCCTGATCGTCTTCCAGTTCCTCTCCAGCGTCTGAAGAGAAGCACAGCTGCTATGTAAAAATGTGCCACAGAAGAAGAAAACACTCGACGAACACGTGCGAACACACTGCGACTCTGCACCTTAACCAGGTCGGTGTATCCCGTCTCTTTGGGCGTCCACCAGGGCTGCGCCTTCAGCCCCTCCACGTTGTACAGAGATCGCTGCCACACCGAGGCGAAGTGACCACGCTGGTGCCCCACCTCATACCAGTGATAGGCCTGCAGACAGACAGGCAGACAGACAGACAGGCAGACAGACAGACAGGCAGAGAGACAGAGAGACGGACAGACAGACAGCCAGAGAGACAGAGAGACAGACAGGCAGGCAGGCAGACAGACAGGCAGGCAGACAGAGAGACGGAGATAGACAGGCAAGCAGACAGACAGAGACACAGACAGACAGAGATAGACAGGCAAGCAGACAGACAGAAAGATAGACAGGCAGAGAGACAGGCAGGCAGGCAGGCAGACAGACAGACAGACAGGCAGATAGACAGGCAGATAGACAGGCAGACAGGTGAGGTTAACAACTGAAGAGCAGCACTGATGAAAACAACATGTTTATCCGACAGATGCTGTTTGCGATGTTCTCGTTTCTAATTGGATGATAAAACAAAGGTGTTTCTGTTATTTTGTCCAGGCAGGTACAGCAGAAACACCTGAGTTTGTTTTAATCTGCTGCTAAAGTTTCACCTGAGGTCACAACGGTCTCCATGGTTACTGTGGAGTTCTCATCAGAGCTCCTGATGCCACCCTGTGGCCGTCAGAAGTTACTGCAGGTCTGTTTAAAGCTGTTCTCCATGTATTTATTGATTAAGTGACACACAAACCGGGTTGGTAGCCGTGACCTGTGTGTGTGTGTGTGTGTGTGTGTGTGTGTGTGTTACTCACACTTTTGTCCCCGACCCTCTGCAGAGCGTCGCCCAGGTGGAAATAAAAACGTCCGTCGTCTGTTCCTGGTTCACCGGACTCCAAACCCTCCTGGAGAGGCAGACGATGGCGGCGTTGTGTTTTTGTTTACGTGTGTTTGAGGATCAATAAAGTGATTTGAGATCAGAAAACACTGATTTCACTTTCAGATTTCTCTGAGTCTCATGTGATCTTTCATTCACACACAAACAGGTTTCAGGTTTCAAACAGCTGAGACGGCTGACATGTGTATGTGTGTGTGTGTGTGTGTGTGTGTGTGTGTGTGTATGTGTGTGTGTGTATGTGTGTGTGTATGTGTGTGTGTGTGTGTTCACCCTCAGGTACGGGATGCTCTCTGCTATCTTGTTCTCTGACTTCAGGATGAAACCGTAGTGAACTTTGGCGAAGCCGTTGGCGGGGGCGACTGCCAGAACCTGCGGATCAGACAGCCAATCAGAGGAGAGCAGCTCAGACTCTCTGTGTGTTTGATTGGAACAGTCAGCGTGAACACACACACACACCTCTTCGTACACCTTCTTGGCGCCCTTGTTGTCTCCTAGCAACAGGTGTGCGACGCCCAGGTCGTTCTTCAGGCTGATGTCGTCTGGAAAGATCTGAGTCAGCCTCTCCAGAGTCGCCAGAGACCCTCGCATCCGACCTGAGAGACACCGACGACAAGCAGGTCTGAACAGATGGACCATGAGTCCGGCGTCCTGCTGAAACCTGATTGGCCACAGAACTGTAAACTTCCTGTCTGAGATGTTCTTTCATCGTCATGTTGCTGAATTTTTCACTGAACTTCACTAAAAGTCAGATTCATCATCATTTACATCGACATGCTGCATTCAGGGAGCCAAACCGCTCTAATGTAGCATCACTCACTGAGCTTTTACAGCAGTTAGCTCTTCAAAACACTGAAAACAGGCCGACAGCGGGCAGTCATTACCCAGAAGCCTTTGTGTTGGATGCCTGTTGGAGCCAAACAGCTTTTAGTCAAAAATCATTGTCATTTAAAGACCCTTTTGAAAAAAAAAACTAAATTTCAAAAGGGGCTAAATTCTACTTTTATACATTTAAAACTGTCATCTCACTACTGGCCACTAGGTGGTGGTGTTTCCCTGCTGCTAACAGGAGCTCTGATGTTTCTGTTTCCTTCCCTCAGCAGCAAAATGTCTCCCAGTGTGAATAAACTCACATCACGTCACGTCTCCAGGTTTCTGTGTGTGACAGCATCAGTGTGTGTGTGTGTGTGTGTGTGTTACCCAGGAACTGCTGCCTCTCCGCTCGTCTCTTCAGCGCCGCCTTCAGGAGGTCAGAGGTCACATCCGGAAGCTCTGCAGCTTCTTTGTAGCTGTTGATGGCTTTCTGCAGCATGTCGTTACTGCGCAGCTTCTCAGCCAGGTCGTCCTCTGTCTGCAGCACACACACACACACACACACACACACACACACACACACGCACGCACACACACACACACACACATCAGTATCAGTCCAGTATTGATCCACTGAGCAGCTGTACTGTGCAGGTGTGATGTGCAGTACCTGGGCCTTCCCGTAGCGAGCGCGGGGGCTCTGTGGATTCTGCTGCACCAGAGTCTCGAACGCTCTCAGCGCCTCCTCCAACTTCCCCTGACAGGACGAGGAGACGAACAGACGAGTTAACGAAACACAAACGCATCAATAACAGACATCTGAACTAAAACAGAAAGACGTCTGATGGGCCGAGTCTCGTCTTTACCTTCTTGCGAAGTTTTTCTGCCGCGTCGATTTCTGCTTTGATGGTTTTATCAAACTTATTCAGCAGCTTCGGTTTCTTCTTTTTTGCTGAAGATGATAAAAAAGAGAAATAAAGACACAGAACCAAGAAGCTGTGAAAGTCAGAATACAAAACAATTATTTTTTATCTATTTCTTGAATATTAATTGTTTTCTTCTTACCTTTTTCTTTAGGCTTCTCTTCGACCTGTTTTTCTGTCGTTTCTGCGACAAAAGAGAAGAAACTTTAACATTAAACAGTTTCAACACTCAGATCAGCCGACATCCTTCACACACTCTGAATGATCCAGGAAACAGAGAACATGAACACGGCCACCGTCAGAGGAGGCCAAAGATTAAAAAACCCTGCTGAAGGTAAAAGTGTCATCTCACTGCTGGCCACTAGATGGTGGTGTTTAGCTGCTGCAGACAGAGAGGCTCTGATGTTTTTTTCTGAAGCTGCTGGTTTTATTAGAACTTACTGGATAAAATCTGAGATGTTTTGTAGAATAACATCAGTGTTTGACTGTGCTGAGCTGTAATCCTCCCTGTAATCTGTAATCCTCCCCCTCATGATCTCACCTTCAGCCTCCGGATCGCTCTGCGTCTCACCAGGTGTTTCACTCTGTGGTTTCGGTTCAGCTGCAGGTTCGGGCTGATTCTCTGCTTCAACGACCGGATCTGACAGCAGAAACAGAAAACCTGAGTGTTTACGAACTTTAGGAGCAAAGAACAAAGTCAGAGCTCCTCCAGATTATAAAACAATCCGTTTTTTTGGTTTATTACCAAAAAAAAATCATCCACATTTCTCTCACACTTCCCAAAATCTTTTATCAAATTCTCCGGCTTCTCCTGAAAACACTTCCTCTGGGATTTTTAGTTCATTATGACCTCTGAGTGCAAACACACAGTGAAAAACAAAATACAACAAAAGATCTTTCCAGTCGATGTAAAACAACAATAAGAGCATCTCGTTCTTACTGAAGGCGGAGTGTGTAAATGTTTTTTAACACAGAAACAACAATATTTCAGACTGTAAACTGAGACGTCTCATGGTGTACCTGCTTCCTGTGTGAATTTGGAGCTGGTTAACTCTCGTTCGGACTCCTCTGAAGAACAAACAGGGAAAGAAAACAACAGGAAGGTTTTTTATTCCTGTCAGAGTCGTTTTCACATTAAATCACCTCACAACATCTTTTATCAGAGCAAACACAGCAGACAGAGGTTAAAATCAGAGATAATGCTGAAGAGCACTGATATTCAGGGCTGGAAAACAAATTTAATGTCATTTTTTTAGAACAGTTTCATTCTTCTGCTTCTGAGATGTTTGTTTTTCTCTCTTTTTTCATTCTACATTTAAGTTAAATAAGAACTAACACCACCGATACCTTCCATCTCCATGTCTGATGATGATACAGACAGCCCACAGTTAGCTTAGCTTAGCATAAAGACTGGGAACAGAGGGAAACAGCTAGCCTGGATCTGCAGCAACTGAATCAGAATGATTTCCAACCAGCAGGAGCTGTTTTTAAATCCTTGTCGCCTGTTTGACTGACGGTGTTTGACTCACCTACAGTCTCCTCAGGCGGCGGCTCCTCCACCAGAACTGCAACAGCAAACACCACCAACATCTCAGTGTTCATCTGCATCTACATCTCCAAGCTTGGACTCTTTTAACTTGATCTTTCACGTCTGGTTGCTTCTATCTACTGAATCAAGAGTTAAACGTCTCACCTCCAGTCGTGTCGATGGTGTCGGCTTCCTTCTCTGAAATAAAGACGTTAAAAACATCCGTCAATGATCAGCAGAGGCTGATGATGAAACCTGTGAGCGTTCAGTAAAAGCAGAAGATGAAGCAGAAGAGACGACTCACCATAAGGATGTTTGCTGTCTCCAGGATCATCTGAAACAAACACAGACAAGATGATTAAATCCATCAGTTCATCAGATTCAGAGCAGTTTGATGATGTGGAGAAAACGAGAAAACCAAGAGTTCGATATCTGTGACACAGAAGCTTCAACGCTGCGAAAACTAACGTTACAAAACAGGGATTAAATAATCCAAGGTGACTCTTTCTCTGAGGATCAAAGCATCTTTTGTCTCTGTGACTGTTGTTGGTTTTGTCTCACTCTGTTTGAACCGGCTGACTCATCTTCAGTTTCAGCACCAGATCAACTTTGTCAACAAAAAAAGACTCAATATGTTCGTCAGAGACCTTTTTTTCAACAAGACGAGACAAGACGTCAGCATGCAACACGGTTTATCTGCTTTAAAAAACAGTAAAGAACATTTGATCCAGAACTGAAACTCAGAGTAAAATAAAAATAAAGATGTTAAATCAACATTCAAACACAGATATCCTAATTTATTAGAGGAACCTTCAACAATGAAGGAGGAGAAAGAAAAAACCGTGAAACCGACCTGGAACAAAGTCGTCTTCCACCAGCGGGGGGAGGGGGACGGCAGCTGGAGATACGAAAACACACAGGTTAACACACACACACACACACACACACACACATTAAAACACACACACACACACAGTCAGACACACTCTAATGTGGTCAGATGGGTGTTAATCCTGCAGCAGGTAAACTGATGTGTGTGAGCAGAATCAGGAAACAAACAGAGAGAAAACACGAAGCTTTCACTCCATCAACGAGAAGAAAAAGAGGAGATTTCTTTTTAAAAAGTGAATCTTCATGCAGGAAACTTCACGGACAAACATCCAAACTGAAGGTGCAGCAGCCGCTGAGGATGCAGGACCAACCTTGGATTTCAGACTCCACATCCTGAGATCTGGAGCCTGGATCAGACACAGAAGGAGCCACAACGTTACCTCCATGACACCGACATGTCAGCTGATCACAGAGGTCGGTCACAGTGAGGCCGAACAGCAGGCAGCGTTCACACATCACATGACAGCAGATCAGTGAGGACAAACACTGAGGCAGCAAATAAAGTTCTCTCAACATCTACAGGGTTCTTTTGTTTCCTTCATGCCGACTGGAACAAAACCAGAACGACAAAACCGAAGCAAAAGTCCCCTGGAGGTCGTGGTCAGGGTGTCTACATAGTTTTGGCCATGTGATGTAGCAGACAAACAAACAAACAAACAAACAAGCGAATAATCTGAAGCGAAACGAGGAGCAAACAGGAGCAGCAGCTCACGAACAAAAGCATCTTAACAACAAAACACAGTTTAGCTGCTGTTCTTCTTCTTCTGTTTCAGTTCTAAACACCGAAACGAGTTCACGTCCGTCATCATCACACGATCACGAAGCTTCACCTCTGCTGATACAAACCTTCATCATGGTGGACAGGCGAGGCGTCGCTCTCTGAAACTGACAGACGAGACTGACGGTTTGAATCAGAGACAAGCTTCATGTGTTAATATGTTCATGATTCATTGATCTTAAAATGATGGCAGACTGTAAATAAATCATGATTTTCATTATAAATCCGTTTTTGAGTCGCTGCTCGGTGTGAAAATCAGCATTACTTCAGTAAAAAACACACACACCTGATGCAGCCTCTTCAGTCGGAGTCACAGACGATGCTGCCTCTGTTTGCTCCGCCCCCTGAGGCTCTGCAGCCTTCTGATTGGTTGCCTCAGCCAGAGGTTCAGTGGTTTCTTTGGTTTTTGACACAGATAAGAAGGAAATCATGCACACGAGATAGGAAGTTTGACTCTGAGTTGTTTCGATGTGAGCTGATGTTGGTGTTTCAGTCCTCAGCTTCTCATCTCCACCTGTCAGAGTCTCTTTGTCAGGTGACCTCAGCAGGTCTCAGTGTGTGTGAGAGTCAGTTTGGTTCAATTAGAGAAAAAATAATCTGGTGTTTTCATATGAAAAAAACCTCAAAAAATCAATTTAATTAACCAAAAGATTATTAAAATATCTGTTTACGAATCGGTAACTTGACTTAAAGTTACAGGTTCAAACCAGACGGAGAAAATCAAGTTAGAAAACTGAACCGTTTGGTTCATTTCATGCATCGGACACCAGAGGGCGCTGTGCATCGCTTATATTACAAGAGACTCAGAGAGAGAAGAGCATCTCGCTGGTTTTACTGGTTTTACTGGGCAGCTCCTCGTGTGGAGGGGAAGCAGGGTGGAGCTGCCTGTCTGTCTGTCTGTGTGTCTGTCTGCCTGTCTGCCTGCCTATCTGCCTGTCTATCTGCCTGTCTGTCTGTCTTCCTGCCTGCCTGTCTGTCTGTCTGCCTGCCTGTCTGCCTGCCTGCCTGTCTCTCTCTGTCTGTCTGTTTCTTTGTCTGTCTGCCTGTCTTTCTGCCTGTCTCTCTCTGTCTGACTGTCTCTCTGCCTGTCTGTCTCCCTGTCTGTCTGTCTCTCTCTCTGCCTGTCTCTCTGCCTGTCTGTCTCCCTGCCTGTCTCTCTCTCTGCCTGTCTCTCTGCCTGCCTGTCTGCCTGTCTGTCTGCCTGCCTGCCTGTCTGTCTGCCTGTCTGTCTGTCTGTCTGAGGCTCTTTGTTGGCGTGACACAGTTTTTGTTTTGTCTGAAGCAGATCTGGGATCAGTTTCCTTCAGCAGAGGGCAGGTGAGGCGAACACACCCTCAGGTCTGAACTCTCAGGTGGGAACGAGGTGAAACAGCTACGGGGAGGTTTTCTCAGGTGTCAGGTCAGAGTGTGTGTGTGTGTGTGTGTGTGTGTGTGTGTGTGTGTGTGTGTGTGTCCTCACCTGTGTTCTCCTCAGGTGAGTCTCCCACATGCAGCCTCTCTGCCTCTTTCAGTCCTGTTCAGTGGTCAGAAGTTCAGGAGCAGAAATCAGACATGTTTCATATCAGACGGGACAGAAGGAAGTTTGTGTTTCTCGTTCTGAAGCTTCGATGAAACAAACTGTTTTACTGTTTAAAATCCAACCAAACTGACAAAACTAACGTCAGGAGCCGACAAAACTCTGACACTCAGTCTGTGGGTTTCATCCAGAAGACGAGAAAGGCTTTTAAACACTGAGGAGGAAAATATGTAAACAAGAAGTGAAACTGATGTGTGTTTACAGTTCAGCGCTTCAGTGCCTGAACGAGCAGCAGGTTGTAATTTATCAAAATACGATGACCAAACAGTTTATATCGTTAAATGTTGTATCTTCTGTGGGAAAACGAGCTTCCAACCCGACACGACCAGCAGTCAGCAGCTTCAGAGCCTCGATAAAACTCTTTGGAAAGGAAACACGAGCTGTGAGAGCGACCAGAGGAGGAAACTGTGGTGGAGACAGATATCAGTGGACGGAGGAGGGAGGATGAAACGTCTGTAAAACACTCTTTAACCCTTTAAAGACACTTTTTACTGGGTTACATGCAGTGCTGCTGCTGCTGTGCTGCACCTCTCTGCACATCAGGCCACCGAGAAGGACGACAAACACACCTCGATCTGAAAACCAAGATTTATTTATCAAAGATTTTCTCATGTTTTTCAAGGAAACGTCAAGTTGTTTTAGAATTTCAGGTGCAATGTACAACAAGAAAAACCCTCAAATGTGCTCGAAGGCACAAGGATGCATGAAGAAAAAGAAAAACTGATGCTTTTAAACTGTTAACAAGCCGTTTGAACTAAAATATCTAAAAGCTTTCGTGTCCAGTGAGTCAAATGGTTCAGTTTCTGTCCTGCAGTCAAAAACTCATCGATTAAGTTACAGCTGCACGAATCGGTTATTGCAAGTTTTATAGACTTTAACTGCTTCTGACCTTCAATCTAATAAATACAGACACGAACACACATTAACCTGCAGTGACTAAAACTTAACACTCTTAAGAGAAACCTAGAACAACACACACATCACATCCTCTGAGTTTATCCATGTTTTTGTATCTGGAGTCAGATTTTATTTGTCCGAGGCATCACGTCCACCGTCGGGACTCAGCTTTTATTTGAGGAAACACCAACAGAGAAACTTTGTACCTGACAAAAGCAGGAACACCTGCTGTGGTTTGAAGGATGTCTGGAGGAACTCATGCGTCTCCTCACTGTTCAGTCATGCAGAGAAGACAGTTTGTTGTATTTCATCATGTTTCATCGTCACAGGAAGGGAAGATGCTCCCCTCGTCCAATCAGAGTCCTAGCACCATTTATGAGACGGTAACTTCTCGCCTCGGCGTCACTTCTTCTTCCCGTCCACAGCAAACTTCTCCTCCGTCGCGCTCTTCTCTCTCCTGACTGCCGACACACTCGACACACTCGTTCTGCCGCCTCCTTCCTCTGCTGTCGGAGGTTTCGGCTGTGAAACGTTCGGTTTCCTCTCCGTCGGCTCTGGTTTCTTCACCTCCACCTTCACGGCGTTTCGTTCTCGGTCTGCGCTCTCCTTCGCCAGCCTCTGTCGCTCCGTTAGCTCTTTCTCCCTCGCTGCTTTCTCCTTCTCTAATCTCTCCTTCTCCTGAGCGATTCTTGCCTTTTCTCTGGCGATTCGCTCCCTCTCCATCTTCTCCCTCTCCTCCTTCTCTCTCGCAGCTCTCTCCATCCTTTCCTTCTCTCTGGCTTGTCTTTCTTTTTCTAGTCTTTCCTTTTCAGCTCTCTCTCTTTCCCTGGCGAGTCGTTCTCTTTCTTGTCTTTCTTTTTCTGCTCTTTCTTTGGCCATTCGTTCTTTTTCAGCCCTCTCTCTCTCCATCCTCTCCTTCTCCCTTGCAATTCTCTCTCTTTCTTTAGCGATGCGTTCCCTCTCTATTCTTTCTTTCTCCAGTCTCTCTCTTTCTTTAGCGATGCGTTCCCTCTCCAGTCTTTCTTTTTCTGCTCTTTCTTTCAAGATTCGTTCTTTTTCTTGTCGTTCCTTCTCTCTGGCTATTCGTTCTCTTTCCTTAGCGATGCGTTCCCTCTCTAGTCTTTCCTTTTCTGCTCTTTCTTTGGCGATCCTTTCTTTCTCCAGTCTCTCCATCTCTAATCGTTCCCTCTCTGCCTTCTCTCTCTCCATCCTCGCCTTTTCTCTGGCTATTCTTTCTTTCTCTTTTGCGATGCGCTCTCTCTCCATCCTCTCCTTTTCAGCCTTCTCTCTTTCCAGTCTTTCTTTCTCTGCCTTTTCCTTCGCTGCCCTCTCTCGTTCCCTGGCCAGACGCTCTCTCTCCATCTTTTCCCTTTCTGCCTTCTCTCGCTCCTGTCGTTCTCCTTCTTCTTTGGCCAATCGTTCCATCTCTTGTCTCTCTTTCTCTGCCTTCTCTCGAGCCAACCTCTCTTTCTCGGCTTTCTCCTTTGCTTCCCTCTCCATCCTTTCCTTCTCCACCTTCTCTCTCTCCATCCTCTCTTTTTCAGCTTTTTCTCTTTCCATCCTTTCCCTCTCTATCCTTTCCTTTTCTATCCTTTCCCTCTCCATCCTCTCCTTCTCCGCCTTCTCTTTCTCCATCCTTTCTTTCTCTGCCTTCTCTTTCTCTATCCTTTCCCTCTCCATCCTCTCCTTCTCCGCCTTCTCTCTTTCCATTCTTTCCTTTTCTATCCTCTCTCTTTCCATCCTCTCCTTCTCCACCTTCTCCCTCTCCATCCTCTCCTTCTCCGCCCTCAGTCGTTCCTCTGCAGCCTCCAGCGTCTTCGTCTTCAGCCTCCAGGCCGCCTCCCTCTCCTCCTCCTCTTCGGCTAAGAAAGCCCTGATCTCGGCGACGGCGATGCGAGCGATCCTCTTGGCCTCCATCTTCTCGTGGATCATCCTCAGCTCCTCCTTCAGAGCGGAGCGCAGCACGGCGCCCCCAACAGGATGGTCTGAGGTTTGGATTCAAGGCGGTGATCACAGATAAAGTCACTCTGATGAATCAATCGCTTCGTTAACGACACTGACTCGTTAAGTGATGACACACAGTAACTAATGAAGTGTTAGAGATACGGATGTGACATCACCGTCCTCGCGGTATGACATCATCACGCAGTGCTTGGTAGTAAATGATCTGTTATGTGACACGACACCACAGAGCCAAACCTTTAAATGTTAGCGGTGCCACTGAAAACTACATGATGACACACTTTTAAGAAAATAATAAATCTAATCATCAATGTTGTAAATTTTGTCCAAAGTTCCCAAAATACTGAAAAACATTTTATTGTATTTAACATCCTCAAACCAGCTAATATTATTGATAAATGCTTGAATTTTAATCAGTAATGAAAACAAAATTAACTTTTTCTGAAACTATGAAACTAATCATATTAGAAAATGGTGATAAAATCTAATCTATGAGTTTAATAATTCGCTGATTTATGGATAAAGAATCGAATCCTTTAGAGTTAGAAGCTGCATTTCTGCTTTTCATAAGAGGACGTTAGATGACTCTGAACGCATCACAGCGTAACGGTTGTCAGACTGAAGTCATGCCTTTAAAAATCCACTCAGGATAAAGAAAAGTCTCTGTTTGAGACGAGCAGGCGGCAGGTTTTCGTACCTCTGGTTCGGTTGTTTCTAGCCTCGGTTTTTCCTGCCGTCTCGTCTGCCACAGAGAACAAACATCCCGTCAGCTCAGCGGTAACTAAACGCTCGAGCTGGATATTAAACATAACAGCGTTTATTCACACGGAGAGCTCAGGTTACGTTCTCACTCCGACGGACGTGACAAAGGATTATTTGTTGGCTCGAACAAACTCAGACAGAAAGTCACACACAAACACACACAGCAGGACGACAGCTCTACCTTTGGGGAGTTTCAGCTCGTCCTCAGTGGCCTCTAACGTCTCGTCCTCTGAGGCGACACACACACACACACACACACACACACATGAAAACAGTTTGATACTGAAGGTCAACATGCCGGAAAAGAGTCACATCTTCACACCAGAAACTCTCACACTGGACAGAATCATCAGCCGACAGGAGACTTTCTCATCAGTCCGGTTTATTGGTTTGCCAGTTGGCGACTTCACACACTGATTTCAAGACAGTTGGATGAGCTGAACTCAAACAGGACCGACGACAAACCAGATGTTAGAGATTTAAAGTTCAACAAAAGGTGCCAATCACATCATGAGTCAATGAGAGATGAGAAATTATTCATCAATGTGATCACAAACTCCATGCAAAAATACTGCAAATCCGTCACTGCAACGACGCAAACCTGCAAACAGACCGCCAACACTGCCGGCCATGTGCGTCCACACCCGGATACATGAAAGGATTTACAGCAGAAAATGACATGAGAAAGTCTAACTGACTCATGGTGACTCTCCTCTCAGTCTGACGCGACCGCAGGAACATTAAAAACAGATCAAACGGACACTTCCTTTCACTTGACGTCCTCCACTTCAGACAGATGGAATTAAACCAGTTAAACTCAGCATGCAGGTTCCTGAAGCAGCTGACGAGCCGCTCAGGTGCTTTCAGTCAGACATTCAATGAAAACTTAAACCTCATGCTGAGCTGCAAACTGTCATCAAATGCAAAGACCTGCTCATCATTTCCACTCTGCACTGAAAACACGTGTGTTTAGATGTCTTCTTCTGTCCGTCAGAAACCAAAGATATTCAGTTAAACGTGATTTCAAACAGAGAAAAGCAGGAATAATGAAACTTCAGGAGCACCGAGCACGTCGTCCATGTTGCTTCTAATTATTTCTATTAGTAGAAAATGTTATAATCAGGTTTTAATCGAGTTTGCCTGCAGAAAGTGAACGAACTGAGACGTTCACACCTGCAGCGTGACACACACCTGCAGCGGGACACACACCTGCAGCGGGACACACACTCTGAGACTCAGTGCAGATGGGACATGAAGGTTAATGCTTCACTGCATCATCAGTTACTCAGGTTCAAACAGAGTCGTGCCGTCACAGAGGAAACTTCACCTGTACCTTTGCCTTTACCTCTCTTCTTCACCTCTTTCTTGTCCTCTACAAGGTTTGGAGACGGACAGATGTCAGTAACAGAGGAGGAAACGTCTCCGTCCATGCAGAGGTCAGCAACAAACACACACGTTTTCTACGGTACCTTTTCTCAGCCGGTCTCTCCTCAGAGCAGAACCTCTCAACTTCTTCTCATCTGAGCAGACAAACAGCAGAGGGAGTGAATGAAGACGACCGGCTGTGTGTGTGTGTGTGTGTGTGTGTGTGTCACATCACTCAGGCTTTTACTGTGAAAGGTAAACAGTCACATCTGCCTCATGAAAGCAAATTTACCAACTCGAGAGCAGAAAGAGGAATCAGATCGACTGATATTTGTCCTCCAAACATCTGAATGATCAGATTATTTTTCAGATGCTGTTCAGGTTTGTTGTTAAAACGTGTGTTTGGTGACAAAGTGAACAGCTGTTCATGCAGATACATAAAACTATATGAAACTGTCTTACAGTAGATGCTTGTTCTAAAAGGTGAAGCACAGGTGAAGCACAGGTGAAGCACAGGTGTGTCTAAACACAGTAGCAGTGGCTCCTGTCGATGAGGATGTCCAGGTAAGTCATGCATGTGCGACACTGTGCAGGAAGCGGCTCAGCTACATGGAAATCAATGTAAGTGACTTTTCAAAATGCCAATTCAGTGTTTGAACACAGCAGAGAAGAAATACACAGCAGAACATCTGGAACAGTCTAACAGCTGGCTTCAGCCTCATGAAGAAACAGGAAGTGATCTGCTGAGGACTGAAGGAGGCAGGAGTTTGATACCTGACAGGAAACACCTGGAGTGTGTGAGCAGAAGGTGAATCAGATGAATAAATAGCGTTTAACTGGTGAGACTAACAGACGACGTGAGTTTCTGTCTGTCGCTTATTTAAAGACAAACACAGCTGCAGCTTCACTGTCCAACTCTGAGCTTCCAGACAAGAAACATCACATCACTTCATGTGACCGGCTGAGTTTCACTTCACACGTAGAATAATACAGTTTACATGAGCATTAACTGCAGCCTAAAACACATATTTAACACTATTACAGTGAATCCATCCATCCTGATTTATCATCAGCTTCATCTGCACGATTTTATCATAAACTGAAACTTCGGACATTAAACTCTCCGACTTTCTCTTCAAATACACGAATCTGATGAAGAACTGATGGATGATTTGAAAAAAGGTCAAAATAGTTCAAAATACACAGAGAAATCCTCGTTAATAAGAAATAACACGTAAAAACCAACTTATTGCTCCCATGATATATTTTTTCAGGGACCAGAAAAGTATTTTTGAACTTTTCATTTGATAAAATAAATTAATTTTGAATTTAATTCCGTTAATTTTGGACGTCAAACACATAATTAACAGATTTGCTTAAAAAGGCAGAACAGATTCTAAAATCCAGCAGACTGCTGACATGTTGTGTTTCCAGTTTCTTTTTAAGATCTAAAACCAGTTTTCCCAGTTTGGTCCTGCAGTGGAAACCCGACTGTCCTCCATCAGGTCCTCTGAACCTCAACACACACACACAGACACACACACACACACACACACACACACACACACACACACACTCCATCCTCCTCCAGCTGGACCGGGCTACGTCCCAGTCTGGTCCTCATTGGTCGATAGTGGGACCAGGGAGCTTTGCTATTGGCTGTGGCTCTGCTTCCTGTCCTCCTATTGGTTCTGGAGGTCCAGTATGACCCCTTTGACCTCCCCGTCATCTGAGGAGGACCTGCCGTCCTCCTCCTGCATCTCAGCGGCCGCCTCCTTCCCCTCCTCCTCCTCCTCCTCGCCTCGCTCTACGGGCGAGGACACTACGTCATAGAGGAAGGTGAAGAAGCCATAGATCCAATCAGAGCCCTCCTCAGCTAAAATATTAAGAACCTCCTCAAGCGACTCCGCATTCGCACTACCGCCGCCATCTTTGGACAGGCCTGACGAAAGAGAGAGGGAGAGAAGAAGGGAGGGAGGGAGGAGGAAAAACAGATGGCATGGGAGCAGAGGAGGAGGTGAGGAAAAGGAGAGAGGAGGATGTCTTTTGGAGAGAGAAAGGAGGAGTAACTTAAAGGATGAGGAGGAGTAAAAAAAGGAGGGAATGTTAAGAAAGTTAAATAAAAAGGAGAAAGAAAGTAAGAGAGACGGAAGTAAAGAGGGATGGATGCAGGAAGGAAGGAATGAAGAGCAACCGTAACAAAAACAGGACAAAAACAAAGGATGATGATGAGGGAAAGAGAGACAGTGAGTTAAAGAAGTCGCACACGAAGCACAGACAACAAATACTACTTCCTGTCTCTGTCTCGTCAGGCGACCTCTCACTTCCTGTCCGCTTCACAGTAACAAACGGAGGCGGCCATCTTTGCTGTTCTTCCACACACGGTGTTTCAGTGTTTCTCTCTCACCAACACGATCAGCATCGGACTCTCCCTGCAGTGATCCTCTGATTTCATGTCCTACCTGTCTGCACTCACATGACACACACCTTCCCACATTTAAACACTCTGATTCATCAAAAATAACACAAACAAATCACCTAAAATAAAAAACTGGCTGCAGTCTGTGTGTCTGTCCTCCAAGATTTTCCCTTAAACACTAAATTCCCTGTCGGACTGGTGACCCGGATGCAGGGATGCTTGGGAAGAACAAACTAAAACACTTTTCAGTCTGATTTTTTATCCTGTGAAAACCCTGCGCTTTATTTTGCCCGGCCTGCAGCAGATCTGACGCCGCCTGCTCCTGTGGGATTTGCACTGGATCCCCTGGGATCTAAATCCCAGTTCAGCCCTCCAGTATGAGGCGGGAATGCAAGTTTAAGATATTAGAAGGCAAATTCCTTCTGCAGCTCTAAACTGGTTTAAACGCCTCAGCGTGACTCTGGGACTCTGCAGGGTTTCTTCTTGTCGTTCTTCTCACTGTTCTCACATTAAAAGTGAAATTCCTTAATGTGTAAACACACTTAAGGACTCCACAGTGACACACTTCCTGTACTGCATCACAGGAAGTACACTTTTGTGTACAAACCTCACTGCCATTGTGTATTTAAATGGGTTTATTTATGGGTTCAGTTCCACTTTAAGAGAGTGAAGTGTTATAAACAGAAAAAACAGGCTGCTTCTCAGCTTCTGAACCTCCTGCAAACATCAGCCGCCAGCTGCTGAAGGCGCCAACTCTCACAGAACGAAGCAGGCGGTAAGAAACTGATCAGTGTTTGTGACTCTGCAGAGGCTGATCTCAGACCCACGGACGTGCTGATCTGCCTGGTTTCACTCATCGTTTTAGTCGAGTTCAAACCACAGTGTGACTGTTCAAACTGAGGCTCTGGGACGCGACTGTGAACCACATCAGTTTCTCAGGATTCACAGAGAAAACAGGCACAACATCAGAGACAACTGAGAGTAGAAAGTAGACTTGCCGAGCAGAACTTTGGCATCTTCCACGTCAAAGTCTCCGTCTCCGTCTGCGTCATAGGCCGTCAGCTTCCCTGGAGGAGGAAGAGGAGGAAGAGGAGGAAGAGGAGGGAGAGGAGGGAGAGGAGGAAGGCTCAGTACTGTAATAATGAGATTTTGTCAACTGTTATGCAGACAAATCGTGACTTTTTTAAATCTTGCAGAGAAAGAAAAACAGTCTCGTCCACATGAGAGGCAAAGTGAAGAGATGTGATCTGAAACACGCTGACCTACATTCTGCACGTATTCATGCAACTTTAGCATAAAACTTAAAATGATACATGAGAATGAAACTAAAGTCTGAAGAGACTCGAGCTCAGACCGTAAAAACCAACCTGACCGGCTGGAACTTCACACAGCAAACAGGTTTTTGAGTCAGGAAGCAAAACTTTGCTTCTTCTGCTAATAAAAATAAAACCGAGCGCAGCATGCTAACAGCAGGAGCATGTCAAAGTGCATCAAGTTTTAATTTTAAACAGTGAAGCTGTAGAAGGAGGAAGGATGTGGTGGAGGACAATGAGGTCTGCAGCCGAGACTCTACTCGTCTGTTCCCGTCATCTGTCATCTTCTCTTTTTTTAGCTCATCGATCAATAAAAATCACCACAAAATCTTATTTCACAGCCTGAATCCAGTCCAGGATGGAGCCGGATGCATCCACACGCTGACTGTCTGACTACAAACATGTCACATGACCATCCTGAAGTTCCTGGGGACAAGTTTGACTGTTACACAGTGAAGGTTTGAGTGTCACACACATGCACAGAGCACCAATCAATGACAGAAGGAGGTTTAATTTACACACTGAGATCTTCAGTTATCACATCACACATGTTTATAAGAGGCGTCTTTGCACTTTTATTATCAGGTTCTCGTCTCGTCTTGTGCACATTTTTCTGGGCTGAAGTCTTCGTGAAGATCCTCTCTGCCTGTTTTGAGTTTTTTTTCTAATATCTATTTCAGATTCAGTGAGAAACCACAACGAAATAAGTTTCTATTTCCACTGAGCTTCTCTCTTCTGTTCTCTGGCTTTTGAGAGTCATTTCTTAGAAAAGGTCTGTGATGATTCACCTCCGTGTTATTCAAAAATCACCAACATGGTGGTCTGTCCTGTCTGAGGCAAAGAGATGCTACCAATCACCTTGGTCTATTTACTGCAGATGCAGACAGGAAACACTGTAATCAGACTGTCTGCAGCTTGTCTCGGGTCTTTCTTCATCAGCCTGCAGCCGTGGTGTTTCCCTGAAGGACATTTCCAAACTCTGTGCAGTCTCTGAATCATCCTGACTTTGTCATCCTGGACTCTTTTAACTCCATTTTATCCTGACTGATCTCGAGTCTGAGGTGGAACCTGGTTTGCATGGAAGCATGCGGTGCAACGTGTTAGCATGCAGCTGCATCAGTGGAGGTTTGAGTCAAGAGCGTACCTTGTAAAACTTCAGAAAAGTTCATACGAAACTCCTTCGCTCTGGCTGCATGCAGAGAGAACACAGAGAGAGAAGATGAGGAGGAGACGGGAGGAAGAAGACAAACAGTTTACAGCAGTGCAGGCTGGGAGTTCACCTGTTTGCAGTCAAAGAGGCCTGAATTAGTAGAAAACAACAGAGAGTAACAGAGGAGGCACACGGCTGCATGGGCACCATGCTGACCGGAGAAACACTCCTCAGATGTTAGAGTTAGTTGTCAGCTGATCACAGCAAAACTTTATACAAAAGCAAATCTGATAACAAAAGCTGAGAGCGGGTTAACTGACACACACACACACACACTTACACACACACACACTCACACACACACACACACACACTCACACACACACAGGTTCTGAGCCATAAAAGAACACACAAAAACAACTGACATCAGGGTTGAGTCAGATAGAAAAGTTATCTTGAAGGGTTATAACTGACACGTTTTCCAGCAAAATAACAAAGAAAGTTCACACACAGCGATCTCGTATGAAGCCAACGATCATTTTTTGATCATTTCATCATCATGATCATTTTTTCATTTGTTTTTAGACTCCAAAAAAGGAGAAACACTTCACTTTACAAACATCACAAGTTGGTTCAAACTACAGTCTGTATTTTAACCTGGAAAAACAGTTAAATCCACATAAACTGGGACAAAAAGCTGAAATGGTTCCCTTTAATCTCACACACACACACACACACACATACACACACATACACACACACACACACACACTCAGAACTCTTTGCTGAGAATTCAACCACAAGCCAGGGTTTTGACGCGCCGAAGACAAATGAAACCCATAGAGCATGGGACTAATTAGAAAAGATCCACTTTTACTGAGCATCTGATCGTCAAAAGTGGAGGGCTTTCTAAGACATTTTTTTTTTTTTTTTTTACCCTTACATTTTTTTTTCCCGAGGAGATCCTTAAGTGAACCTTCGTGGGATTTTTTGGCTGTGGAAGAGGCTGGCTTGACAGAGGCGCCCCTCCATCGCGTACAGTCCACCGGGAGGAGGACTCGGCGCATGATGAAGTGAAGCTTATACTCTAGTAGGAAATTTTGTAGCCTGCAGGTAAATAACTGTTACAGTTAGGCTTTTAAATAGGCACGCCTTTTGGATACAGCGTCGGGGAATAACAAGTTGAGGTGTGAAATTGGCGTCGGAACGGTCCGACAAGATGTGAAATGTTCTTCGTGCCAGTTTTTGTGTGGAATGGAGAAAAGGAAGACTCTCTTAAAACATGCTAGGTCGGACAAATATTTTTTTCCTGCGTCGTAGGATTTTTTGCAGTGTACTCAGTCAACGTGACCGTGGTTAAAAAAAAAAAAAAAAAAAAGTGTTCCCAAATTTCTCATACAGCGCACACAGATTAAAGTGGAACTCAAAATATTGATTATAGCTGACATTTACAGGCTCGTATGGTGGTTTAGGAGCCTCTAAAAAAACTTGGCGGGCAAAAAAAGACATAAAATTGCAGTTTAATTTTTCTTCTCGGCTTTCCAGTGGAGACCAGTGCGCACCACACAGAGTCGCCAAGGCTGCAACGCAAAACCCAATTTTCCACTGGGGAAGCGGTCCTTGCACCGCAGCATCGCAGCGACGTTCTCGCCTTTCTGGCTGAAATGCCTCCGTGTGCACCGATTCTCTAAATGGCCAGTGGATAGGCTACTGATTCTCCATGGTGTTCATCGGCCAGGTGTCTAAGAGAAGGCGAATACTCTGCTGTTTGGCTCAGTAAATCCTGGACACACCTTTTTGATGTCAGTCAAGGTAAGTTTAGCCTATTTCCACTTCAAGTGTGTACTGTATCGCTTGTTGAGGCTGATTTCGGTGGAACTGTTTCATGGTTTTTAGAAAAAACTGACACTGAGAAGCACACTTCAGTCAGGGATAATGCTTGGACAACTGATCTCTGTTGTCGTCTTACCTTCAGATTTCTGAAAAAAAGGAGTGAATGTTTGAATAAAACAAGTTTCCAGAAAAATAACTCAAAAATGACACAAGATTTTATTAAAAAAATGGGAATATGGGTTTCTTTAGGCTGATTTCATCACAGTTATTTATTTTCACAGCTAAAACAGTAATTCCAGCAAACATTCCCACTGACATGTCTACAGCATTATTTTTCTGCATTACTGTGTTTCAGAGATAGTCTGCAATCCTTAAACATATTTGATATTAAATCTCGTAATCAATATTGTGATTCCCTTAGTTATGTTCATGTTCACAACAGTACATTTCCTATTCTGGTTTAGTTTGTGAACAATCAAAGTACAGTAAAACATACTCTGCTAAATTTTTGATGCTGTCCATGGTGCTTAACGGTATTATTTCACATGCACTGATACGCAGAAAGTTGATGAGGGCCTTCTGTGTTTGTGGACAAACCAAGAGGAATGACAATATATGATGCAGACAAGAATCAGCCCCAATGAAATGTGATGTTAAAGACCACAGGCCTGACATTTTGATCTTTTACTTATTTGACTGTTTTTAAATATTTTTTAAAAATTGCATCCAGTTGAGACTGCGGTGCAAACATCTGATCAGACAGACCATGATCTCACTGGAGTAACCACCCACTCTCTTCTCTCCTCTTCTCTCCTCTTCTTGTTGATGGAGAAATTTGCCGCCATATAAACCTCATTAGTGTGCCTTGCACCAAATGTAAGCTAAATGTAGATGTTTTTGATCCAAGCATCTGAGCAGAATCATTTTATGGTAACGGGACTTTTTTTTTTTTCTGAGGAGATTGGCTTTGACTTTTGTATTCTGTCTCTTCCAGTGGTTGCTTATAATTGTTCTTGAAATGTAAGCGCACTCCTATGCTGCACTCCTTCTAAGTGACTCTGCATAAATCTGCCATTTTAAAGTCTACAATGTAATATAATGGAAATGCACTAATAGATGCACACATACACACACACATACGCACATCCATACACACACACACACAAACACACACACACATACGCACACACACACGCACACACACCCACACACACACACACACACACACCCACCCACACACACACACACACACACATTGCCATCTAATGCTCTCAGCTGTTGTTCCGAAATTCGTTTTTTCGGCCATGCTGGTAATTTCAGAATTTCTGCTTACGCTGAGGTCACTAAAATGCCCCAGAGCTGCACAATGAGAGGCATGTGGCATTTGGTTTTAAATGAACTCTGACCCCTTTGAGTGACCCTTTGAACAAAGCATTAATGAACCTGATCATTCATATCTGCCCCCCTCCCTTTCTCTTAATTGATGTTAGTTTTTCTGCAGAGGTGTCTGACCTCAGATGCCTGTGTAAAGCAGTCTGATAGTAGCATGGGCAGATGTCTTATCTTGTTTGATGCCATTCTGAAAATCATTACATTATTGTAAATGCTGCCAAGTGTATTGCAGTGAAAGGTGCAATCATATTTGCTTACAACAACTCTGAAAATGACCAAACACTTTGATATGTATATGTAAAAAGACATAGTTTTAATCTCTTTCACTGAATCAAAACCAGTAGAAACACAATATCACAGGCATCAGTGAGGTATGATCAAATGTCTCATTCTGGAGCTGTCAGTGTCACTCTATACACACTGTCTTAAACAGGATGAGATGTTCAGAACCTTGTGTCCTTGAGTCTTTCTTGCCTATTATTGCAAGGTTGGGATTTTTTGGCAGCCACAGAAAGAAAGTTAATAAATGCAGTGTTGCTTTTAAAAGAACTAACACTGCAGGAAACAATACAAAAATCCTTAGAATTAAATCATTTGGAAACAATGCATGGAGGTCAGATATATTTTTTTAAAGACTAGGGTCAAAGGTGTTTGTGCTGTTAAATAATCCCCTCACACACATGTAAATTTTCCTTCCAATCTGCCCAGAACACACATACAAACACACATACACAAACAGGTTCCAGGTTTTGGCCTGTGAGAGACATAGTATTGTGGTTCACCATAGGGGGCAGAGAAGGCATTATAGTTCCTTTGTAGCAGAAATTCACAATGACCTGAAAGTAACAGGGGGTGGCACAAAATAGAGGGAAAGTGTGTGTATGTGTGTATTTGGAGGATGAGATGTGACATCAAGCAGAAGAGAGAAAGACTGAAAAAAAATAGAAAGAAAAAAAGGAAGTGAGAGAAGACAAGGAGACGATCAAAGAAAACGACAAGAAAGACTAAATACAGAAAGGAGGGCAAGCAGGGGGCAAAATAGAAATGAAAAGATGAGGATGAGAAGGTACAGGAAGTGTAAAGATTAGGTGACATGTTAGGAGAGTCAGAGAGGAAGGGGTGGAAGGAATGAAAATGGCAAAAGGCTGGAAGAAGCACAGAGAGAGGGATGGGAGTGGGTCTGCAGCGAATGCTGGTATTATTCAGTTAGGTGAAACGATCGGTTTATGCTTGACAACTGTGTGGTGAGGGCAGTCACATACTGCGCCTTGAGAGCCTTCTGTGAAGGCCAATGGATGGGAGAAAGAGAGACAGACAGGATGAGGGAGGGAAGCAATGAGAGAGTGGGGAGAAGAGGTTTGGTGGCTGTGACTGTCGATATTCTATGATGGAGAACAAAGAAGGAGGAAATGTGATGGGTGGGGGGACAAACACCAGCAGAGAGAGAGAGAGAGTGAGACACAGACAAGACACAGAGAAAAGAAACACATATTGCACAAGACAAATGGATTAAAAGTCAAAAAATAGAGAGGAAAGCAGCTGTACGCCTTTAGAGTATGACATTATGTTGCTAAATCACAATGAGGTGATTCAAGAGTTTCCTGTTTACCTGCCATTTCAATAATGTTACGCACTTAAATACAGCACACATAATAGTTTCAAACAATATATCAAGGCTTTTCATTGGTCTGTTTGAAGTACGGGTATTATTTATCAGGTGGTCTTGACTTCTTTCTCCTTGTGTGTCTCTCTACTTGAGATGTGAGTCACTGTGAATGCTATGGCTGTTGACTCATGTACACTTACCCACAGGCTCTGCTATTGTTTCATACTGAACGTGATTGTGACAAAAGGTGTGTGTGCATGTGTGTGTGAGAGAGAGACAGAGAGAGCGAGAAAGAGAAAAAGACCATGGGGATGTTTGTGTATCTGTACGTGACAGTTTGCATGAAAATAATCCTAATATGTGAGATCAAATAAAAAGAAGGTCGACAAAATAGTATAAACAAAGAGGGACTTTTGTTTTACTGCGAGCACTACACCACAATTACAAATGCATCTGCTCAGGTGAGTCATATTAGCTCAAATGGCAATTTTACTGCTGTAAAAAGGGTCAAACTATAGATGTCATGGTTTTAACAGACGAGCAAAACACAAACCCTTTCGCCATTTAAAAAAACTAAGAAATGAATTGAGCCACAGAGAATATTTTTGAAAATTACAATAAGTACAAAAGTTGTTTGCAAAGACAAGCAGATAGCATAGGCTGGGATTGACAATCAACAAATTATGAAGATATTAAAATCAATACTTCACTCAGACTATAAAAAAGAGGTTTTGCATAGGTATCACTTTATCAGGAGAATCAAAAGTTTAAAAGAATAGGTTAAAGTTAAGGCTTTATAAGAACAATATTCTGGTTTTCATATATTGATTAAAGCAAATAAAGCAATATAAAGCAAGCTGCAGTAACTGCTCCTGTTCATAACAGCAGTTAAAACTCACCCCCCTTAATCTGAGTTAACAAAAGGCTTCAACAGTCTAAGTTTAAAAATTAAGTATATTACAGAGTTGAAGTCTTTTTAGTGATTCTGTCTTTGTGTCACTGTCCCAGTACCACAGCACAGTTCAGAAACACTGTGGAAATACACAGGGAATTGTGTACAAAAAAGACTTTCTATGTTAGATATCCACTTGAAACTGTGCCTGCTAAAGCTTCATATTAACATAATAAGGACTCAGCAATGTGTCCCTCTTCTTTTCCATTAGATGCATAAAGGAATCGTTCCCCAGCTAGTATGAGCATGAGGAACGATAACGGCAAGTAAAAACACTTTGCACGCATGACAACCTGAATACTGTATTAGGACTGACTTGAAAAAAAAAAATGTGAGTTTATCCTTGAACTGCTCATCTTTGCATGTTTGTCTAACGCAAATTTGCATTCATGTGCTGAGCCAATCAGGATGCTGCTCCCTAACTTTTAATGGGCCTTTGTAAAAAAGAAGCAGCTGCCCTTTTCCTTTCCCGCTTCTCTTTGATAGCAGCAGACGACAACATGAGCAAGGTTTGCTTCATCAGGATTTCCACGTTCGTCTTGGCTTAACTTGGTGGATCTGCATTGACAGTGTTTTATTTTCAGCTCGCTAGCCAATAAGCCTATGACAAACAGTAAATATTTACCATATGCTCTATATGATAATTCCTTTATCCTGGCTTTGAAAATAGTTGGAGAGAATATGACTGATAGTACTCGCATATGTGGTAAAGAGGAAGTGAGAGTCTCCGTTTTTGTGCAAGGAAAGGTTTTGTGGCAGAAATAACCCCTGCTCTTAGAATCTGAAAGGCATTTTTTCCTAAACCTCATTGTTGTTGCACTCCAAAATAACAGCATGATTCATCTGTTCTACAATGATCTTATATGAGGGAATATCAGCAGACAAAACAGTGTTAAAATTAAAATATATAAATATATATATTTATTTTCTGTGTTTGCACACCTATTTCATGCCATATTTTCTGTGTTCTTACACCTGGAGCCAGAAGTAAACAGAATGTGTACTTGTCAGCTTCTATGTTTTTTTTTATCATTTATGTGAGTGCATGCATGCAGTGTGTGCTCTCAGTATCACATTTAATCCAGGTGCTCTCATTCAGTGTGCTCTGCAGGTGCAACAATGGTTACGAACCCACATACACACACGTCTGCAGCTAATCTCTGTTGACAAGCAGCAGTCACCCCATCACACAACATCCCAATTATAGATGATTGTATGCCACGCAGCATGTGAGGGTGTGGGTTTATGATAAGTTGGTGTGTGTGCATTTCAGATGATGTGTTTGTCATGTCGGGGATTATTGTGCAGTCCTATGAATTCTCATGACAGGTGCATGTTGCTGCCTAAGCTGCAGTTAAATGTAGGTTAAAGAAAGGAGATGAAGTTTGAAGTTTTTAAAATATAAATATAAAGCTTTGGTTGTCTTGTGGTATTTGTTTTTCGTAAGGTGGAGGAATTTGAAGTAGCACTCTTTCAGTCACATGCCTGCCTGTCTTACCAAAGTCACCACCTGCCCATGATTTCTTTCTTTGGACGCCAAATGTGTTAAACTGCTTCACCTTATAATCACTAAATGCATAAATATAGTTGTACTGCCTATATTTAATCAAATTACAAACTTTTAATGGACTAAACAGATACAATACAATACAGATAACTTCAGGGAAAGCAAGAAATATTCCATTAACAGCTGTCAGCACTTTGTTTACACTTTGGTTTTGAATGGATTTAACAGACGAGATATAATGTTACTCACTAATTACTGAGTGTAAATGGTGCTGATAGGTGGACTTAATTACCTTTGGACAAAGCCAGATTAGGTTTTTCCCCATTTCCAGTCTTTCTGCTAAGCTAAGCGAGCTAACTACCAGGAGCAGGATAATGTTTACCATACAAACTTTGGACTGGTATTAATATTCTTATCTAAATACTAGATTAAGAGAGTAAATAAGTAAATAATATTTATCAACCCATCAAGGTTCTTATTGAAATTTGAAGATGTTTTGTAGCGTATAATTACTTTTGACAGTATGTTTTTGTTTGTTTGTTTGTTTGCTTTTTTAATAACAGCACTCTGCAGACACGTAATAATTGTTTTGAAAGCCAGTCTTGTCAAGAAATGATTTTCTCATCATGATGAATTTAATGAGTAGAATCTCTCTATGCCATACAATAGAGGTGCTTACGGTATTTAGAGTGAGAGCCAATTCAAACTTCTGATTTTAGGGGAAATAGGTGTATTTTAGTGACTGGCTGAATGTGAACCACAACTTTCCACAAAAGATAAAATACAGTGAGGTCCCAGAGATGTCCAACTTGAAACCTGCTCTCAACATTAGTGATCAGCTCCACTGCCCTAATGCTAAACTTTACACTTTGTACCTTAAAGGTCTAGTGTGTAGAATTTAGTGGCATCTAGCTGTGAGGTTGCAAATTGCAACTACCTAATATACATATTTATGTATATGTGTGTATGTGTGTGTGTGTGTGTTTATATATATATATATATATACGATTTAGCTGTAAAGAAGAAGATTATGTTTGAAGAGTCACACCTGAGATGTCTCTCTCTCTCTCTCTCTTCTCTCTCTCTGTTATGCACACACACACCTTGAACATCTTGCTCTCTCTGACACACACAGACACACATGCTCCCTTGGCGTGCCTCTTCCACAGCTGTTTTGTCACCTGTCAGGGGCTGACACCAATAAGGAAGGCTATCTCAGGCCCGCTCGACCGTCACTAAGTCATTTTGACGGACACCACATCCCGCCGTTCAACCCCACTCTGCTCACTAGTCAGTGATGTGGACAAACGGCGCCCCCTGCCATGAAGATTTGTGACCTTTTGGAGTCAGAGTGGCACTTACTTAGTGTTATTGTCTTATGATGTTCTGCTCGAATGATTGCATGATTAATGGATCATTTAGTACTTGTGAGGGATAAGAAGAGTAATGTTGTAGAATGATTTAGCTTTTGAATACTTATGGAAAATCGTTATTATCCAGCAAGGGAGGACAATCTCTTTCTGCAAATTATAACTTAAGAAAGACTTCTGAAAATGACTCAGCGGCTACATAAAAAAAATGACTCAAAACAAAAAGACTGACAGCAAAAACTGTTGGAAATTACAGTCATTTTTGACTTAGGTTATTGGTCAAAGAGACAGTGACACTAAAAACCTGCATCCTCTCTGTTTCATTAGACACCGTGAGCGTCAGGTTGGGATTTCTTACAGAAAATAGATGCACATCTGTATGTAATGTAAGTCACCTTTGTAAATTCAATTATTAAGCACCTTCTGATTTCTATTGGTAAATTGCAAATCCAAGAGTATATAACAACAACAATATAACTAACATCAAAAGTGGGGTGGGGATTAATTGTGCCACAGCACAGTGCTGCTTTTGTTCACTGCAGTGCCTCAGACCAATTAAACCAGTGAAATCAACCTAAGAGAGAAAGAAAACAGCCAACAGGACCCATGCCAAACACTTTTGTAGAGTGTGTTGAAACCGCAGCAGCTTTGAGTAAGCAGTTTGGAGACCCAGGGACACATTTGACTGGAGTCAGGGAGACATTTGACTGGATGATACTCGTTATCTCTGGAAAACAGCTCTCTGCTTTATCTTTTTGTCTCTTGTTCTCTCTTTCCTCATGCAGGCTAAAGAATCAAAAACAGCAACAGATCCAAGAGGCGAAAACCTATGGCTGAATGAAATCTAGATTTCAGAGATCTTTAAAAATATTAAGGTCTGTTTTGAAAGTTGCGTTAGCAGGACTATAGCTAAATGGAAATGTTCGGCAGAATTTATATCTAAAATAAAACATAGGTTATTCTGTAATATAGAAAGAAGGGCATTTTCCTAATGTAACCACTAGGGCTGTCGAAATTAACGCGTTAATAACGTGTGAACTCAAACTCCTTTTAACGGCACTGATTTTTTTAACGCGCGATTAACGCACGCACGGTCTGTGCCTTGCCAGCTCCCGTAGTTTCAGGAAGTGGCGCTAAAGTAACATCGCAAACGGTTACAAAGCAAAAATGGATACAGAAGAGGGACTTTTAAACGGAAAGTTTAGCTTTAAAGTTTTGCCCGATGGTTCTCTGGTCAAAACAAAAGTAATTTGTATT
>JAQMCX010000031.1:681900-698430 GCA_029814765.1 Acanthurus leucopareius
TGTGTGTGTGTGTGTGTGTGTGTGTGTGTGTGTGTGTGTGTGTGTGTGTGTGTGTGTCTGTGTGTGTGTGTGTGTGTCTGTGTGTCTGTGTGTGAGAGAGAGAGAGAGTCCCTGCTGTATATCAGAAACTGGGCCGTCAAATGTGAAAACTTCATCTATTTCTCCTCTGAAACATGAAACTGGAGACGCAGACGTCGTCTCTGCTGGAGACAAAAAGCTGAAGAGGAAGTTGGTGTGTGAGCGTCTGAAGTGACCCGTGATGAACCGAGCCAATCACAGCTCTGGATTTCTAAACCTGGCGTGTTGTGCATGAAGCGACGCCTCCTCACACTCACCAATGACGCTGTCGTAGTCCACGATGTCGAAGTAGACCACGGCCACGGAGCTCCAGACTCCCAGCAGAGCCAGGACCACGAACCAAGTGAACATGGAGTACTTGGACCCTCCTCCTCCTGCATCACCTCCTCCTCCTCCTCCTCCTCCTCCTCCTCTCTCCATCTTCCTTCCATTCTTGCTCTCCGCCGGCGCCGTCTTCCCCTCTGAGGACAAGAAAATGTTCGAGTTAAAACTTTTGTCCGTCACTTTGTCTGTTTTTAGTTACTTTAACAAATAGTGATGTTACTGAGTCAGCGGGAAGCATGGAGTCTGAGCAGTGTTGCTATGGTAACGTCATGTTTCATAAACCTTAAACATCTCCAATTAAACACAATGAATGAACTGTTGTCTGAAACTAGGTTTGGCGTGTCCTGTGTTTGTGGCGTCTGTGGACATCACATGGCTAAAGACACTGAGAGGTGTGTGTGAGTGTGTGTGAGTGTGTGAGTGTGTGTGTGTGTGAGTGTTAAACAGCCTGACCACAGACACCAGTTTCTGTGTGTTTTTCAAAAGGTGCACAAAAGCTAAGAGCATGCTAGCGGGTGAGTGAACACAGAGTGTTTTGGTGCAGCTGGACGACGAGTCGACGGGCTGCAGACGAAGAGAGACTGTGGGTGTTTTTTTTAAAGAACACACTTCCAGAAACACCCCTTTTAATTGTGTCTTCACTGCAGGAACGTCTCCTGCCTCACTGACACGGATCTCCATCCAAGCGTTCCCCTTAAGGAGATGAAGAATGTGAGATGAATCATAGTGAGGAGAAGAAGGGAACATGCAGGAGCCAGAGAGGGCAGGCCGACCCCGGAACAGAGCGAGAGACATGGAGTCATCATGACCCCGACAGAGAGAGAGACGACAGCTGCTCGCTCTCCAACAGAGGGAGCTGAAACAGGGGCAGCTCAGGAAAACAGCTGCCTGCTTTTATATCACAGTCACGTCTCATTTACGGCCTCAACGCTCGAGACAGGAACCAGGAACAGCCCGGTCTTCTACGGACTCTGAGTTTGGTTTAAAAGTGTGTGTTTCTAAAAGTAAAAAGTAAAAACCTGGGAACAGTTTTGTTGCCGTGACAGCAGCAGATTCAACTGGAGTCTCGAAGACATGCGCGAGGGTTTGAACAGCTGTTACAGGTTTTATTTAAAGCAGCGATAATACGAGAGACGACACACAAACCAGAGGAGTTTCAAAGTGTGAGGAGCTATTTTCAAAGCGTATTCAGAAGGTTCCAGAGGTGACACACACGAAGCTCACACACACGACACACAACACACACCCTCAAGCCCCGGACGGACAGGAAACACTCACGTTAACATGTTAGAGAGTTAAAATGTTAGAGAGTTAAATGAATCCTTGTGTTGATTTCAGGTTAGTTCAGTAACCTTGTGATGGTCTGCTGTCTGGAGACGTGAACTTCCTGGTTCAATAAGGTTCATAAGAACATTTAAAGCAAACAACAAACCTGCAGAGCTGTTTCTGCATTCAGAAAGCAACATCATGCTTCAAGGGAAAACACCAAACCAAACCAAACCAAACCAGGCCAAACCAAACCAAACCAGGCCAAACCAAACCAGACCAAACCAAAGCAAACCAAACCAAACCAGACCAAACCAAACCAAACCAAACCAAACCAAACCAAACCAAACCAAACCAAACCAGACCAAACCAGGTCAACAAAAACCACAAATCAACTAAACTCGACTTCAGTCAGGTGACCCTGAGCTCTGCTCCTCATAAACACACCCACAAACCATGCCGAAGCAAACCAATCCAGGCCAAACCGAGCTCACACACCCCACCTACCTGTCTCCGTTACAGGCTGCACCTCCTCCTTCGGCTGTGGGGCCTCCTCCTCCTCCTGTGTGCCTCCTATTCAAACCAAACCAGGCCTGATAAGAGCCGAGCCCAAACCAAGCCAAACCAAACCAAACCAGGTCAACCAGTCCTACCTGTCTCCTGGAGTACAGGCTCCGCCTCCTCCTCCTCCGTCAGGGGCTCTGCCTCCTCATCATACACCTCCTCCTCAGTGTACACCTCCTCCTCAGCGTGGACCTCCTCCACAGGGGCTGAGGGGGGTGAGGAGGAGTAGGAGGTGCCATAGTGGCGGTAACGCTGCATGGACCCGTCAAGTTCTCAGCTGAGCCCAAAGACCAGAACCCGTCCAGACCAGAACCCGTCCAGACCAGAACCCGTCCAGACCGACAGACAGACCCTCCTGAGCAGATGTTCACAGCTGGATTCACACTAAACTTCCATCAGAGCAAATCAAACACTTAGAATAAAAGCTGGTGGACATGCAACGTTTAAGAACCAGATATAAAACACGAAAAAAGAGGATTTACAAATCTGATCCAACACCAGAACTACTGAGAACTTTTCAGACAGATGATAAAATACTTCAGAAGAACGAAACAAAAGAGAGATTTAATAAGTAAAACTAGAAACTCGACGAAGTGGTGAAAAGAGATAAAAACTGTTTGGAAGAACAAATATTCCACACTGATATTCATCCGAAAAAGGAAAAACAGATCAAAGAAAAGCAGCGAACCAGAAGAACGACAGAGTGAACGAGCTGAGCAGGAGAAGAAGGAAAGAAAGAGCTCCTCCTCTTCCTCCTCTTCCTCTCAGTGCTGAAGTCTACTGGCCATCCAGAACCTGATCCACACTATTATTAGAGCTGACAAACCCAGGCACAGAGTGTGTGTGTGTGTGTGTGTGTGTGTGTGTGTGTGTGAGACAGAGAGAGTGTGTGTGTTTGAGAGATGCCAGAGAGGACAGAATAGCCCACTAAAATAACCTTGACACTTGTTTGTTCTCTCTCTCTCTCACACTCTCTCTCACACACACACACACACACACACACTCTCACTCACACACACACACACACACACTCAGCTGTGCCATCTTAATTAAAGGGACAGTGCATGAAGTTGCTGTTTCACTCCAGTCAGCTCTGGATTTGTCGAAGTTCCTGAAACTTCACATAAACATTTGATATCTCACTTGTAGGTTTAAAAAGATTAATGTGACAATTTCCACAGAAAAAAGTAACGTAAACACCTGTGGACTTCGAGCTGTGACACACTGAAAGGAAACTCTTCACTGTTCCTCACTGACACTTTACACATCAAATCATTAATCAATAACAAAAACAGTTTATTTAGTTTCATCTCCGCCTTGTTTTACTTTAAACTTCTTCAAACTAAACTCAATCAGTTTAATTAAAAACATCTGGAAACAAATAAAGAAGACTGTGATGAAGATGTAAGTGGCAGCTCTCAGTAACTGTAGTCCAGATGTTTGCTTCATTGATACTTTGCATCCAGCTCTGTTAACACGATGACGTCACCAATCATTAACAAATCAATCTTTACAAACACAACGTCAGTTTTTAATCATCCACATGAAAGCTGAGCACCAATATTAGTTTATTTCTGGGAGACCTGCACATCCATTTACAGCTTATTAGATGGGAATCACAGGGACTGAGGAGGAGGGATGTCTGAACTTATTGATTATGAAGGACACAAACATTAAAACTGTAAATAAAAAGTTGTATTAACAGCTGATCCACCAGTAATCACTGATGGACAGACTCATCCAGACACCAGTGAAAACAGTGTCATTCATTACAGACCTGTAAATGTCACAGGAAAGACTTCAGTCACATACAAAGATGCAAAAGGTCGATGAACTCGAGGCTATCAGAGCCACAGACGCGCTAATCTTGGTCAAATATTTGTGTTTTGGCATGTTAATATGCAGGTAATTCAGGTAAATACTCTGTTATGATTGTGAAATAACCTGAAAGTTTTAATGTCACGCCTCTGAACGTGTGAACAAGACTGATAAAGTGGATAAATCAGAGTGTTTTGTCGGCTTCGTCCCAGCTAATAACAAAGAAAATAAGCCAATAACCGACAATAAATAATAGCTTGTTAGCTAATGTTAGCGGGCTATCTCTGCTGTAAGCTAGGTTAGCTTCGTGTCATCTACAAGGCCACTTTTATTCCACTGCTGACGGGCAGGACAGCAGCCACACCGAGCAGCTTTGATTTGAGCTCATCCACCTTAAGTCTCCGTTATTCTGTGTGTTTTGACAGCCGGTGGAAGGGACGGAACCGGCCCGGTTTGCTTTTAAAGCGCAAACGTCAAACCAGACTCAATTCCATATTCATCCAGTTAGGCATATCCTCGTTCAGTAACACAGTAAACAACAAATGAAAAAGTAATGAAGACATTTATATAAACGTAAAACAACCACAGCTCAATTCGGCGTCAGTAAAAAACACAAACTATCCTTATTTTGATGAGATTTCGGGGTTTTCTTCTGTTTTGAACCGCATCGAGACGCCCTGCAGGGCGCACTTCGGCTCGTCGGGGGCATCGGGAACCACGGGAATTTCACAGCGGAAAGTTGCAGTAAGTACAGCAGATTGTGTTGGTATGTTAGCCGCATTAAAGAATGCATCTCATCGATTACTAAAACATCTTTGGTTTTATTCTACCAGACACAAATCTCTGCTTTCGCGGAGAACAGCTTTAAACTGCACCGTCTCAGATGAGAGCAGGTCCAGAAGAACCAGAGGCGCGTTCAGGGCACCGAGAATCTGGCAAGAAAAGGGTACTGACCTTTTTTGGAGTGGTTTTTGGGGTTCTTTCTCTGGGCCATTGCTTTGACAGATCTCCGATGCAGGTTCTTCTGTGACGTAGCGACGCACTAACAGGCTCCCGTAACTGTAGTTTTGACAAAAATGGAGGAAACAAACACCCCTGTTTGCTTTAAGTTCTCTGCTCTCATTGATGAAGCTCCGAGTTGACCAAGATCACGTCCTCACTTGGATACCAGCAAAGCTGAAGCCCATAGTAACCATGATTGCCTCCACATTCCACCAATGAGAGCCACGGAACCGGTCTGTGGGCGGGACCGAAGGCGGGCCCTCGTGATTTTGGACCAATCAGATTGCGGCACAGTTTCCCAGCGTCGTCCTTCTCTTTGGAAAGCAGCAAAAACGTGGCAGACGAGGAAGAGGAGTTTAAAACATCTGGGCGGGGAGCAGAAGAAGAAACATTATCAGACTTTTAAATGAACTTTATCTGCAAAGGCACGAAAATATAAAATAATCAACAATTATTACATTGAATCGTGCAGAACATCCTGACTCTAACTTACACTTTCTCCTCTTTCCTCAGCTCCTTTCCTCTTCCTGCAGGATGAAGCCATCACCAGAACCTTAAATCATCATCATCATCATCCTCAGCTCACCGTCACCGCTTTTCTATGATTCATTATGACTGAATCTGCATCAGCAGCGAGGTTTAACAGCAATGGGCCTATGACTAAAGTGAGGAGCTCCCCCTACAGTATATTAACATGAAATGCAAGATCAATATTTCAAACAGAGTGAACATATTGTGTGAAAATTGACACTTTAAACTTTAAATTCCTATCTGTGCCTGTTCTGATGTCAACACATATGCATTCATGCCTCATTTGCACTCTCATTTAAATGCATGAATGTGATTTCAGAGGTCTGAACTCGCAGCTCTGCACTGGGACGTTTACTGGTTTCATGAGCAGCTGAGCAGTGACTACTGTGACCTACAGGGGGCGCTGTGGTCCAACACTTGGCAGAAAGTAAATCACACAGTAATAACACATCTCAGTTAAAAATGAGGATCATCACTCTTTGGCCATGTTCAGAAAATATGTTGAATTCTGTTTATTTCCTACAAACAAAAATCAGATTATTTCTTATTTTTTAAAATTAATTTCTCTGCTTTGATCACCGACAGAGCAGACAGACGATAAATGTTTCAGTATCTGTAAAGTCTTAAATCCCAAAATAAAGCGGTAAATACTGTCTGTGTCTGAATAAGAGGTTTGTTGAATAAAACAACATATTTTATTGATTGTGAGATCACACTGTTTAAAATTCTGTCTTTAAAATTGAGTCTTTAGATTTGATTTAACAGGAGAAACTTTGAGCTCATCAGGATTCAGACACTTCTCATGAAAACATGTTTTAAAGGAGTTCTATCAAAATTGATGAAACAGACCTTTGTTGTATTTTTTCATAAAATTATTAAAAGGTGAAATCTGCAATTTGTTAATCAAGCGTAGTCTGCAACTTCACCACTAGATGGCACTAAATCCCACACACTGAACCTCACTGGTTTATGCAGCTGGTGACAGTTTGAGTTCAGATCAGATGGCTGATCAAAGCTGTTGAGCCAGACTGACAGGTGACACACACACACACACACACACACACACACACACACACACACACACACACTCACACCTGATGTCTTCACACATAAACACACAAACTAAACATTCACAGACAGTTCGCTTATATGGATCATGTGTCACATACCAGCCATGAGCTATGCATTATGATCCACACACACACACACACACACACACACACACACATTCTGTCAGCTGTAAAATCCCATTCATGTGTGAATAGTTTCTTGAATTGAATAAAAACAAAACCAATCCCTGTGTGCAGCTCTCCATCGTATCTCCTCACAAACATCTACATCTGTCACACTGTGAGTTTCTCTCACCACTGTTTTTACAGTACTGATGGCAAACACAAGGGGGAGCCTCTTGTACACCTCACTCTGTGGACTTACTGGAAACAGCAACATGCTGGGAAATAATTGATCCTGGTGGGAGGTGGACGGCAGAGACAGGGAGGCAGTCAACAGAAGAAGAAGTGGTTTGGAAATTAATGGTTTGAGGAAAGTTTCTTACATGAGTTCTGCTACAAAAACATGTTTCAAATGAGGAAAAAAAAGAAATATGGGCGACAACAGGAAGTGTGAGGAGCTTTTGTTGCCTTAACTCAAAGTTTGGTTTTTACAGATAAACTTCTGACATGAGTTTGTGATGTTGAGGTTCTCAGACGTGTGAGCAGGACGTGTGCTCTGACATGTGACCGCGCTCCGTAATGAGCTGCTCTAATAGGCTCCTCTCTCCTGGTTTCAGTCTGTCCAGCAGATGTTGAACTTGCTGCAGGGATTTGCTCCCATTCAGACTTCAGAGCATCAGTGAGGTCCAGCTCTGATCCGGTCTGGCTCTCAGTCTGTGTCCCACTTCAGGACTCTGCCTGTGTGTGTGAGTGTGTGTGTGTGTGTGCAGACCAATCAAGATCTTTGCCACCAAACTGGGCCAGCCGTTGTCTTCATGGGGCGGACTTTGTGCACACGCAGCGTCATGTTGAGACGGGAAGGAGACAAACACAGAGCGTTGGCAGGAGCTCCGAGCTGCAGAGGGTCGGCGTGTTCTGCAGCATCAAGGTTTCCCTCCATTCAAACAGCCAGTAACAAGTTCAGACTGCCTGGAGAGCTGAAGCACAGTCAGTCAGAGGTGATCAATACATGCCAGCTGTTGGACTTACACAGTGTGTGTGTGTGTGTGTGTGTGTGTGTGTGTGTGTGTAAAAATGGAAGTAATAACTAATAGTCAGTCTCATGTTCTTTTGTTTAAAGAGCTTTTACACTCCACACCAGACAGCATGTCTTTACTCTGGGGTGTGTGTGTGTGTGTGTGTGTGTGTTTTGAGTTGGGGGGTTCCCTGTGTTGCGTGCATGCAGTGCGCGTGCACGTGTGCATGAACAGACGTGTTTTGCATGTTTTCGTATGTCGGTTTCGTTCCTTCCCCGCGTGCGTTCATGTGTCCTCGGTCACCACGGCGCGAGATAAACGGGACTCAGGGCGTAACCTCGCGATACTCCCACTCTCTCTCCCTCTTTTCAACTCTCCCTCACTCTCTCTCTCTCTCTCTCCGTCCGCGTCCACGGGGCGATCAAGCGGCGGGGATGATGGGAGTCCGGCCGGTCAGCCCTACCAGCCTACCGACCTACCGACGCACCGATACACAGCCAAACACTCCGGTCTGACGGGGGAACTTCCCTTTTTCCTCCCCTTTGACCATTTTTTCCAAAAGACAAAATAAAAGCAACAGCCGGAGCCGCGAGGAGGACTTTTCTTTGGGAGGCGTTTGTTCTTGTTAATTATCACACCTGAAAGGGATGAGAAGAAATTAAACATGTCTTTCCCCGAGCTGGAGGAGTGTGTTTTTCGGGATTAAGGGGGAACAAAAGAAAGCAGGAGCAGCTCCCGCGGGATTAAAGCAGCTGAAGTTGGGAAGATGCCGGAGGAAGCGGAGCAGACGGAGTGAGGCAGCCCGGTGCGCACTTTGCCCTCCCCGGCCGGACTGAAGCGCTACAGTCCGCTCCTGCGCCGCTGCTGCGGGGACACTTCTGCGCTCCTGTCGCCCCTCTCAGTCCATCTCATCATAACCTCTCTGCCTGGATTTAAAACAGGAGAAAATCAAGCTTCAACATCTTCATCTTCCTCCAAGAGATTCTACTCCAAACACTTTTCTTTCGTCGCGCTGCGCGGAGTTTTTCGCCCATGGAGCGGCCACTGTGCGCCTCCTCTCCGGATGGGATTTGGCAGCTGTGAGCGGGGCGCGGTGGAGCGGTGATGGTGTGACAGAGATACAAAACCCGCAGTTTTTAACGCAGGAGTTTCACATGTGAGTACACGCGTTTCTTTCTTATTAAGCTCATTTTTTAAAGGTTGTGAATTTCTGTGATCTTGTGGGTGAACTCTGACCTTTTAGAGCCAGTTGATCCTGACAAGCAAAACACCTGCGACACTCAGTAAAAATCACTCCTGTCAACAAGAAAAATATAATTTCTAATTGTATTTTTCTCGAAGATGAGATTAACACATTTTTAATGGGCTTGACATCGAATGTGGACGCCTTTTCACGTAATGTGGAGATAAAATCAAAGTTAAAATGTGTTAAAACTCGCATTTACGCACACAGACGTCAGAACATACAACACATTTTATCAGTTAAGCAAAATAAATAGTGAAAAGATCCCATTTTCAGGTAAAAAGTGCGGGATCAGAAACTTGCCCCCCGCATGTCGCTGGTCATCTGAACGCAGAGTGATTTTAAATGACGCAGAGCCCGAAAACACGCACTTCACCGCGCATTTCTCATCCTTGTCCTCATCCTTGTTTTGAGCCACTTTCGCCCTCCGGAGACTCAGTTTCCTCTGTTCCTATGCAACCCTGCTCCTTATCAGCTGTGCCGAGCCGTGCCGAGCCGTGCCACCACTTTCCATTAATTAACCGGGTCTGTTTATGTAAGAGATGGTACGTTTGGGGCCGTGGTTCATATTACGGCCCGTTCACTCCTGTAGCACCACTGTAATATTCAAACATTATTTATTCCGGGTAATCCAGCGATACTTAATCGAAACAGTTAACTACTTTAATCATATTTCTATTTATTACAGTAAATCTGCCATGAAATTGCAAAGAAATGCATCTGTAAACAGGATTTAAAGGCCACTACTTGTTTCACTGTGCCTCTACAATAGGTTAGATTCCTAAAATATTCATGATTTTGGGAAGAACTTCCTGTTTTATATTTAATATTATAGAAATATTGAAGTGAACTCTGTGTGTCAGAGCTGCAGTATTTCATATTTGCTTCTGATTTGTGTGATATTCTGATAATATTCAGATAATATTCAGATAATATTCAGAGTGTTTTATGATCCCCGGCTTATAATCTGTAAAATATTCATTTAGTGCTCCGAAAATATTTGCTTGGCACTTAAAGGCAACAGTAGAAAACCCGTTTTTATGGGTAAATTGAATATATTTGTCATATACTTTTGTTCTACTGATGTGCTGAGTGTGTGTGTGTGTGTGTGTGTGTGTGTGTGTGTGTGTGTGTGTGTGTGTGTGTGCGGTTGATTTTCTGGACTTGGATTTTCACAACCAGCAGCATCCAATGAGGCTTTTGCTCGTGATGTTCTGTCAGTTCCAGCGACTGTGAATGTAGAAATATTTAAATTGTTGTTGATTTATTCAGGATGCAAATTTGCTTAAATTTTTTTTTTTTGCAGTTTGTGAGAAAAGAGATTAAAAAAAGAAAAGCCTGAACATAAAAAGCAGAATATCCGTCAGCAGCTGTGTTCGCTGACCTTCTGGATGAATCCCTCACAGATTCTGACCTGAGCCACACAGATGACTTCACACAAACCTCCAATCAGCTTCATATCGGTTAGAAAAAGCTGTTTTCACAGGCGATTAATCAGAATTTTATCGAACCTGCTCATGATAAAAGCTTGTGAATATCAGACTGAACAGTCATATGAGGGGAAATATGAGCACGATGATTAAAAACAACTGTTCAAGCTGTTTTTCCCTCAAGCATTTTCTTGTATTTTTTTAATTATTTGCATTCTGTAATTTTTTTCTGGAACTCCCGAATGGAAAAATGGAGCTGGTCTTACAATCAGGGTGCTCTTATACTCGTGTCATTACGGTAAAGACTCTCATGTTAACTTAAACCTGCACATCAACACTTGTTTGGTGGATGAAAAGGTTAAATTCCACGAGTTTCGCTTAATGTCACAACATAAACACGATTAAGTTTAAATCAGTCGACCGGAAGATCAGATTGGAAGAAGTGGCTGCATGTCAACCCCCCACCCCACCCCCACCCCAATGAAGTGTCCTTGGGCCGGACTGCAGTCCTGGAGCTCATGTCGTGACCTCTGACCTTTCCTCTGGGTGGAGCATTGAGAGAAATTTCTCAGTTTAGAGAGGCAGGAATGATGTGTTTGCTGTGAAGTTGCATGAACTGCCTGCAACAGCTCTGCAGGCGTGCAGCTGGCGTGACGGGCGTGACGGGAGATCTGTGTGCAGGGAAGGAGGATGGGAGGAAACATGGGCTTAAAAACAAGAAAAGAGAAGGTAAAGTATGTGAGGAACTGGTGAGCAGGTGTTAGGAGGGGTAGGAAGCAAGGTAGGAGATGAGGATTGTTGGTAGGAAGCTAAAAGGTCGGGATCAGAAACATAAATGTAGGTCGTAAAGAAGAAACTCCGGTGGAGTTTGCAGATGGGCCAAAATGTTGAATGATTTCCCCCCAGGGATCAATAAAGTATGATAAAGTATTCTGATAGCAGAGACGGTGAGTAGATTGGAGAGATGAATGACTGGAAAGGATGAAGGGACGGAGAACAGAGGGGAGATCAGAGAGACGGAGGGTCGACGGCGTCCTTGACCCGGCGGTTCTGTTGGCCGTATGTTCAACGGCGTGTTTACAACCTTAAGAGAGTTTCTGTCCGAGCCAAAACATTCTGCCTCATCAGAGCTTCTCCGTCCAAGCGCCTGCATTAAAGGATGCATTAAAGAAAGAGACACAGTTTACCGGAAAAAAAAATCTGGCTGCCTCCGCTCTGTTTTTCTGTCGGTCGTGGCAGATTTGTAACAAGCGGCCAGGACTCGTAAAAAAACATCTAACCAGGTGATCTGCTGTTCCACGTCGCTCAAGATCCGGAGCTCCTGACGGACTGAAGCACAGAATTATGGGAACATTTAGTCGTCTGCAAAGGAACAAGCAAGTCCAGGAATACTTAAAGGATTCTTTAGTGTATTGCAATATTATGGAATATATTCCTGCAAAAGACCACATAGGAATGAGTGGAAAATTAAAACAAATATCTGTATTATTTTGAAATTCACAATGTTTTCTGATTTTAAAATCAGACATGAAAGATGTAGATACATGTTGTAATTTCTTGATAATTGTTCATTTTTCTTTTGTTAAACACTAAAAATGTGTCAAAAACCCCTTTTTGAGCAAGTTTATATCAAAATGACTCTGTTCTCGTCCTGTGAAGCATCTCGATGACTCGTCGTGATGTTTGGTAGACCAGCTAACCCCGCCCATTGTTTAAACCCACGGTTAGCTAGCAGAGCATTAGCAGGTAGTTGGAGGTGTGTGTGTTTGGACTTCAGCTGATGAACCAATCAAATGCATTCTTTGTGTTGATGTAGACGTGAAGTAATACTTCCACTAGAGGGCAGTGCAAATCAACAAACATGGCGACGATGGAAGAGTAACTAATCTTCTCTCAGCTATTCATTACTTCGTTTGTCGCGGTGTCCCAGTAACGTAACATCGTAGAGATTTCTATAGTTTCTTACGGCTTCGCAGAGATTCTCTAAATGTCTTCTTTGTCGTTTCCATAATCCCTCTCTATTCGCTGTCCTGCCCCCATGGTTTCCGGTGGTATTGCTCCGTTTCTTCCGTATTTGTGAGCCTCCATCATTGTGCAGAAACACGAAAGAAATGAACACAGTCTCCGTATGTTTCGTAGAGCACAAAGAGTCTTAACCGTGAGTCCTCTGTGAGAGAAGGTCTCACCTCACTGCAGGTGTGGCAGCACGCTGTGACATCACTGGTGGGTGTGGTCACAGGTGAACAGACTGCGAACCGGACGAGACGTGCGAAACTGTGTTTTTCAGTTCGCCTCGTCACGGTTCAGACGCTGCGGTGGCTGCCGTGTCAACACCTCGACACCACCCTGCTGCAACTCTACAACAGGTGTCCCGGCGCTGCACCGCCTGCCTCGCATGCATCACATTTGTGTGTGTGTGTGTGTGTGTGTGTATGTTTGTGTGTGTGTGTGTGTGTGCCTACGTGAGCCCACGGGTGTCCAAACCCGTATTTGGTGTGTTTGTGTGTCTGCTTGTGTGTAGGTGATAATGTGTGTGTATGCCTGGATGCACCTCAGAGTGTGTTGCCGTGTGTGTTGCTGCGAGTGTGTGTGAGTGTGTGTGTGAGTGTGTGTGAGTGTGTTCAGCCTGAAAAGCCCCACACGGTGTTGTGCTGTTTGTTCAGCGTCGGAGCAGCAGGCCTGACCTTTCCTGCGCCGGGCGATGAGACAACACGAGCTGCTGTTTGACGGACGAGGCAGCGCCGCGGCGCTCTGTTCCCGACATCAGTCCTGCAGGCTGAAACCAGCTTCCTGCTTATTATCTCCAACCTTTGTGCAGTAAAGGCTCCCTATGAAACCTGAGAGCCGCTCTATAGCTTTTATCACGGGGCTTGAAAACCCTCCTGAGTCCTTACAATTCACCTCTCAGCGTTTACTTTGGATTCATTCCTTTTTTGTGTGTGTGTGTGTGTGTTTCTTCGGTTTGTTTTCATGGCCATTAACTCCCATGAAAGACAAAACGTTCTCGTCACTGAAAGGCCTGTTTCTCAGAACGTCACAAAGAATCAAACGGACCACAGCGTCGACTGAAGCCTGTGACGGGAACGTTTCCTTTTTGACCACGGGAACTTTTCTGGGATCTGACGAACGTTTCCAGAAACTGAAGCACAATCTGATGTTTCGGTCTGAACCTTCTGATGGGAAGAACCGGAGCAGAAAAGGGTTTTAGACGGGAAGTTTCCAGGGTTTGGGATGGGAATTCTTGTTTAGGACCAACAGTCAGATAGATGATGAGAGAATGTGGACAAGCGAGAGGAAAAGCTTAAATCTTGATTTGCTTTGATAATCTGTATTGAAGCAGGAAACACTCGATGCTCTGTGGCTGATGGTGTCTTCTCTCGTCTTGCTGGTGTTTCTCCTGAACTTCTTGCTTTTTATTTAATTACTGGTCTAATCTGCTTTATTGTCACAGTTCTTAAAACGTGGTGAAAATGGAAACAGGAATGCACTGAAGGGACTTTTAGTTTCTAAATTTAGTTTCCTGGGATTAGATGCCTGCATGTCCTGAAAAGAGACCTGGACCCAACTGAACCAAACTGAACCAAACTGAGCCAAACTGAGACTGTTACTTTACATTTTGGGCTTCTTGCTGTGAGTCAGCTTTATTTTTATTAACCTCGACCATGTTGTGGAGTGAAAAGTGCAAAATATAGAGAGAAGCAGCCCTGATGGAAAAACCTCTGCTGGTTCATTCAGGTCTGTTCAGGTCCAGTTCGGCCGAGGGTTCGAGGGTTTGAGGGTTCGAGGGTTCGGACCGAAGGCGGTGACTCAGCGTCGTCACACAGCAGCTTCACGTCCACGCTGAGTCAGGACGGACGGATCTGCTGCCTCCTGCTTTAATCTCAGTGATCCGCTCACACGGAGCTGACAGTTTAATTATCTGTTTTTCCTCTGTTGAGGCGACTCGCAGAAACACTCTGAAAGCGACGCCGTCTGTCCTGCCTTCAGCTGTTTACTGTCCAAAGCCGGAGAGACCGCGAGTCAGCAGAGTGTCAGGAAGTGGAGTTCACTCCGTCACGCTCGTGCTCATCCTCTGAATTCAAAGAAATCTCTTTTAAAAGTTTAATTAGAGATGAATCAGTGAAATCTGCTGAATTAATCTTTTAAATAAAACGTACAGGTGTGATTTTAGCTCTGATTGGGTTCTGAGACACACGACTGTGAGCTGAAGAAAAGACTGAACACTTAAAAATGTTTGGATGTTATATGACTTTAGAGTTTTTTCTTCTTCCTTTATTTCCATTTGTGTGTGTTTTTCTTTTTCTGATAGTTTTCTGCTGTTAAAGCTTCATTTTATCATAATAAAAGTCTCAAACGATCTGGAGCTAAATTAATGAACGTCACTCAACTGGACAAACATAAAAAGCTGAAGAAGAAGAACATGAGAAGTGAGAAAAAGCTCCAGACAAAGAACCAGAGTTCGTTTATGAGCTTCTGTGAAGAGATTAAACAGGAAGTCACAGGTTTGATCAGGTCGTCACGTTGTGGTGGTGAGTTATGTAACAGTCCTGCCTGTGTGTGTGTGTGTGTGTGTGTGTGTGTGTGTTAGAGCAGCCAGTCAAACAGATAAATTACAGCTTCACTCAGTACAGTTTTTAAAATTGTTTAATGGAAATTGGAGTTTTTAAATGAAAGTCACACGTTTATGGTTCATTTCCAAACTGAAGCTTCGTGTTTCTTTTGAATTTGTAGTTTTATTTGTTTGTTTAACCAAAAAAAACAAAAAACCAGTCAGACTGAAACTTATAGATTTTTAATAACAAAATCACCAAGCTGAATTTTTTTACTGTGCAGGAATAAATATTAAATGTTCTGCTAAATATAAGAGGCTCAGGTTTAAAAAAACAAACAGTGATATTCTATTCTTTGGTACGAGCTCTGAAGGCAGCTGCACCGGTGAGTCACATACAGTAAAATACCAAAGAGCAGCATGTGTCAGCTTTAATCGACGTCTGACAGTCAACATTTTTCTTAGGTGAGTGTTCAAGGCGACATAAGGCGGCTTACAGAGGAACAAAGAGGCCCTGAACACTCACAGGGGGAAGAAACGACGCGACGCCGGGAAAAATCGAACCAATCCGGACGATTTTTGGCCAAACAGCCTGAGTGAAAGACACGACGGCGTGTTTTTAAATTCTTGAAATGATCAATAAATCAAATATCAGTGAGTTTAATCGTCTTAATCTACAAAACTCCTCTCTGTCAAGTTCCCACAATGCCATTTGCCTCAGTATGTGTATGTGTTTCCTATAAAAACAGGAAGTTCAGGAGGGATATTTAGTGACGTTGACAGCAGCCAATAGGAGCCCAGACTGAGGTGTAAAGCTCTGATTGGCTCGTTTTCAGTTTGGCTGCTTGTCATTTAAAATTTATCTGTAAAGAAACCAAAACTCTGCTGAAGTTTCTGTGTCCAATAAGATCTTTGCCTCATTAAAAATTATTAAAATGAATAAAATATTTATCAAAATAATTAAATTTATAAAGTTAGAAAACCTGTAACGATTAGAATCAACTGATACGACAATTTGAGTCCTCGGCACAAACTTTCCATGATAAACAGTTTTTTTGTCACAACAGAAACATTTTGATTGGAGCTCTGAAAGAAATTTAATAGAATTTAAGATTTAAATAATCAAAAAAATAATAATAAAAATAAAAACAAACCAAAGTTTGTCTGCTGGAGGTCGGATTAAATATTCTGTGAGATCCGATGATGTGAACATGTACAGTTTGTACATAAAGCTTCACACTGATTCCCGTCTCCATCACCATGAGCAGCCTGTGGCAGCGAGGTCAGAGGTCAGAGGTCACGGGGCGATGACATCAGGTGTGTGATGGAGAGGTGTTGTGGATTTTTAGGCAACAGCTGATTTATCTCCACCCGCTCAATGACACGTCCACTTCTCTTCAAGTGTCTGTGAGCGTAAATCAAACACACCTCGAGTCATTCACATGCCGCCACGTCTGTGTTTAGCTACGAGATGGTGTGTGTGTGTGTGTGTGTGTGTGTGTGTGCGCGCGCGCGTGTGTGTGTGTGTGTGTGAGAT
>JAQMCX010000031.1:752003-765195 GCA_029814765.1 Acanthurus leucopareius
CTCTTCAGATCTATATCCACTCATTCTGTTTGTGTCTGCACACACACACACACACACACACCCGCACACACACACACACACACACACACACACACACACACACTCTGTAAGATTTTTTACAAATCAAGCTTCATTTTTTCACCGAAAGAATAAACAGAAGTTGAGTCTCTTGTCAGCAGCCAGATGTCTTCAAGTCTGTCTGAGATGTTTTTTTCAATCATAACGTCTTTAATTCGTCAAAAACTGCTCAGTTCTTCTTCTTCTTCTTCTAGAAGTTTGACATCAAGAAACTTTCATCAGAAAACATCCACATCTAAATAACCTGCTTTTAAATTTTCATGTAGATTTTTTCTGTTGGTGTTTAACATTTGGAGCTCAGGCATCAGGGAGGATCAGGTCCTTTCAGCAGCATGAAGGTCACATCTGTGAACATCTGTGAACATCTGTGAACATCTGCGTCAGGGCGGTTTTACAGGATTCCTCAGCAAACGTGTGTCTGTGATGGTGGAACTCGTTTCCCACAGTAAAGTCAGATTTGTTTCCTCCGTGTGAATCAGAAACACGTCGGTTTCCCCTGAGGTTCTTCTTTCTGCTTCTGTCTGGACGAGCTGCTTCTCGCTAATGCACCTTCTGTTTACTCGTCTCCACTTTGCTCCTCCATCCATCACATCAAACAAATGTCCCCTGCAGGCTCCCGTATCGACCTCTAAAAGCTGCCGTGAAACCTGAGCGCCGAGCTCGTCCCGTCCGGCTGATCCGTCTGAGATCAATGATGCTCAACATTTCCCATCATGCCCCCCGACCGTCGTGTCTGTGACAGCAGCGTTCGTTCCTGATGCTTCTGATGAATAAATATCAACTGATTTTATGTTCAATGAGCAGCAGGTGGCGCTGATTTCACCGACAAACAGCAGAAACTGATTTATCCTGTTGAATCGTTTTTCATCCTGCAGATTTTAATCTGATTATCAGCAGTTTTTAAGATTAAAAACAATAATTAGTGTCTTAAAGTCAATAAAACATCGTCATTAGCAAATGTATGTGTTAATTAGATATAAGCTGCTTACTATAAAATACTTTGATGCTTCACAGGAAGACAAACGAGTGATTTTAATACAGAAACACTTAAAAAAGTCTTTTTTTTATATTTAATCCTCAATAATCCGGTTACTCATCTGCTCTCTCTTCCCTCTGTGCTGCATCTTTCTCGTCTCCACACTGAAATATTTGCATTGTTTGTTTCTGAAACCACAGAAAAGCTTCATTTAGAAATATTTGTTGCATGTCACCGTTTTTTCCACTTCGTATAAAAGTGTCACATTTTGCAGCCAAACTCTTTTCATTAGCTGCTTTTTTCCTCTTTTAACTGACTGACTGCAGGACGTTTTCCTGCCATGGTTGTGGCGACACAGCAGCCTTTTTTTGGCACAAACACGACTTGTTTTTGTGCCTGAACTCAACCAGACTGTAACCACGGCATCGTCTCAGCAAAACGAGGATTAAAACCTGAAGAAACTCAAAGTTTCAATGAATCTTTTTTGTGCAGGAACAAAAAAAGCTGATTCATGTGGGAGCAGATGAACAAGACTAACAGCGTTCAGTGTGTTTCACTCTGAGCTGCAACTCTCCGTCAAACCTGCAGGTTTTCAGCATTTAAATGTGTGTGTGTGTGTGTGTGTGTGTGTGTGTGTGTGTGTGTTTGTCGGGGTAATTTGCTGCTCTCCAGTTTAAAAAGAAATTAAGCCCACTCTCCTGATGTCCTGTAGAGACAATTTTCCCGGTTTCTGCCGCTCTGTAACGTCTCCTCAGACGGGGGTCGCTCTGAAAAAATGGCTTCATTAAATGTCAGTCTGTGGGCTTGTGTGCGTTCGTTCGGGGGGGGCGGGGGGGTTCAGGTAATGACTTTAAGCAGACTGCTCGTATCTGTTTTGTCTGGGGAGAAGAAGCCTCGCTGACTAATCTCTCTGCTTCACACTCACTTTGAGCTCGTGAACAAAAGCAGTTCAGACTTCAGAGGTTTTTTACTTTTCTCTTTTTTTTGCGAGCAGGATGAACTCTCGCAGATGAACTCGATAACAGATGAATGGCTTCGGTGCAGCGGCGGTCAGAGCGCCGTGTTTGTCTTTGCACGGGTTGGGCCACATTAAAGGAGGAAGAAGAACAGGGTTCTGGTTTTCTGTGCGGACTTTGAACTGCCCGTCTGCGGCGAGCTGAAGGTTTCGCTCTTTTGTTTCGTCGGTGCAGCAGCTTTTGTTTCCTCGAGCACATTCAGACCTGCAATTAAAACACGATGTCCATTTTAATATGTTTTTTATTGCGGTCCTGTCTAATAGTTCATAATGGCTGCAGTCGAATGCATGCGGTCTGAATCGTGTGCTGAATAAAAGATAAGTTCTCTGAGTAGTTGTTCCCGTAAAGCAGGTGGATGAAAAAGTCAAACCAGCATTTAAGTTTGTTGTTTGTTGTCTGAAGTTTCTTCCTTCAGTTCGTCTGTTTGTCACGTTTCTTCTCTCTGTCACATAAAGTCGACTCGCAGAGGAACAACACACAGGGGGCGCTGTTGTTCACACGTTTAGTTTCAATCTCATGTGAAACTCTTTACAAGTTGGATCTCATTTCAGAGATTTGTTCACTGGTTTTTATAAGAAACAGAGATTTGATTTCATTGATTCCTTTAAGAGCAGATTTTGCACCAAATGTGGCTGAAAACTCGTTTTGCAGAGTTGATTTCTGGACCTGTGAGTCTGACAGAAACTACAAACAGCTGTTGTGAATTTCATTTAAGGCAACAAGAATAAAAAACTTACACAGGAAACAACATGTGAATGATTATAAATGAAACATTATTGTAACAGGAAAATGTTTTTATGGCTCAGTGAAGTTTTCATATAAAGTTCAATGACTAACAGTCTCACAGATCTTTGTTTCATTCTCGGTGGCGACACCTGTGGCGAGAAGCTGTAATTGCAGGTTATCCAATCACTGATCATCCAAAGTCTGATTTCAGTTTGAGTTTGATCTGGTTGTTGGGGTTCAATGATGCGTTCATGATGTTTGTGAAACTCATCCACCGTTTGAGGTTTCATCCAGTTTTTTAAAGACAGTTTTTTTTTATTTTTTCCTGCTGAAAGTGTCGCGGTCCATCTGAATGTGTGTCATTTGATTCTGCAAAGTCACAAATATCTGCAGGCTGTCCTTGAGTGAAACAGTGAAAGCCACTGATGTGCAGCTGCTCTGCTTCAGCGCTGGTTTTAATACATTCATCCTCATCTTCATCCTCAAACCCAGCAGAAGTTCAGAAGCTCTTGTTTCCTTCCTGCCGTTGTGCGTTAAAAGCTCTCCAACCTGTTGTGTCTGAGACTTCGGAGTGTTTGTTCGCTGAAGTACCTGAAGTTCCTCCGGTCTTTGCTCTTAAGTGTGTTAATGTGCTTGGAAATGGCTCGTGGTCAGATGTAAGTGTTGAATAAATGCTCGGCAGAGCGCCGTTCCTGTAACGGCGGTGGTTTTTATGACCTGCTGTGACGGCGTCTAACCAGCTGAAACACACAGGCTGAGTTTGATGAACTTATTGATTGTGTGGGAGGACGAACGGAAAGCTGCAAGTTCAACACGAACTGACACTGAAAACACAGGTGCTTTCCTAAAGTTACTGAAAACAGCTGAATGTTTACAGTTTAAATCTCTGGATTATGATCAATGATCAGCAGGAGATATGAGAATATTGATCCGCATGGACGGAATGATCTCTTTAGTTGAACTTAAACTGACTTGAAACCAAATAAAACACAACATCAGTCGACATGTGAGGTTATTTTTCCAAACAAAGCTTTTCTTCATGTTTCCTTCCTTCATCTTCACACAAACAGTTTAATTGAAATGGATCTTTCAGAAAACTCTCCTCAGTGTGAACCTGCTCAGAGTTGTTTTCATGTGGACAAAAGAAACAGAGTTTTTCCAGCTGTGACGACACTGAACCCAGTTTTTTTAAATGAATTCAGAGACTTTATGGGTTTTTTTTAAGTTACTCTGCAAAGTTTTGCTGATTATAAAATGATTTTTTTCTTTTTTCCAGACAACTTCTACAAGGTGGAGGGGGCCAAGGATGCCTTAATCTGCGGGAACAGCAGCGACGCAGGGTGAGTCCACCTTCAGACACTTTCAGGCTGTGGATGCATGAGCTGCAGTTTCTCCTCCTGGGGGCGGAGCTTGTTGGAGGATGCTGAAATATGTTGCACTTGTGTGTTGTGATGTCAAAGTAAGAGGACGGCTGATGAGAAAAGAAGCTCATAGTGAGAAGTTTGTGGTCGTGGTTGTTTCTCGCACTAAGCTGCAGATGTTTCAGAGCACGTCGAGGCCTGTAGTGCCTCTAGAGGGAGCTCTCGAGTCCGATTAATGTCCTCCAGTGATGTCACTTGAGAAAGTGAAGCAAACCTGTCAGACGTCTGCAGGCTAAATTAGCTGCTGCTAACGTAAACAGGTGGATGTTTGGGATAAAAAAGGTGAAAAACTGATTGTGCTGCATCGATTTTAATCGTTTCATTTTCTTTTTTTTGAAGTTTTTCAGTTTTTTCCTTTTATAAACATGCTGGACATCTTTGTATTTGTTTAATCATCCAGTAACGAGTTCACTGGAGCATGTATGTCGTTTCTCTGTAAAAAGTTTTTCCCTTTACTTGTTTCAAACAGGCCCCAAAAGGTGGATGTTTAAGGGTTAAAAATATAAATAAAATGTGAAATATGAATAAATGTATTAAGAAAATATATTTTTTTTAGCAAAGCAAAACCTCATTAATGGATTTGATCCTTTTAAAAACTGACGCTCTGAGTTTCCGTCCTGACAAACACACCTGGAAGCTTCACAGAAAACATGAAACACCGTTTTAATGCCGTCGCTTCTTTAGGCCTTTTTGGCACCAACATCATCCGGCGGCCCGAGGAAAACTCCCTCAGCTCAGCCGGATCGCACCATAAGCCTTTGTTTAACATCTCCAAGTGTGAAGAGTGAAGCAGTGTCAGCAGCGTCTCCGGGCTTTCTGCTTCCCGAGGTTTCAATCGGCTCAGAGCCACGAAACACGAGCGTGAAAAGCTGCTGATCCGTCAGGGAGGACGAGGCGGAAAACATCATCATCTCTTTATTTTCCTGTCACTCATCAAACATGGTGGCTTGTCACTTGTAACCTTCAATAACCACAATGACATTTAGGCCTCAATTCATCTGAATCTGAGTCTGAAAACAACCGAGATCCGGTGAAAAAACTGTCGGGAGCTGAATGCAAACAGGACTTGGCTTCGTTATGTTCTCGTCTCGTCTGCGAGGCGGAAAACAAACAAGCAGCAGGTTGAATCTTTACTTCTGCAAACATTTTCCTCCGAGGTGAAGCTGCTTCAGAGCCTCTTCCGTTGGGTTAAAAAGTGCTAATGAAGGAAGAGTTTAAAAAATCAGCACCATAAACACAGCGTTCAGGAAGAAACGAGGGGAAAAAGATCTTTTGTCACCTGAGCTTCTTGACATCCAGGTGAAATGAATGAAAAGCTTCTGATTGGTTGTTGAAAAGGCATCATAAGAAAAACTGCTCCTGTGTTTGGACATTAACAGGTGAACATGATGATTCAGCTGCAGCTCAGATGTAATATTTTATGATTTATGACTCAAATCATCTGTTTTCTATTAGATGAACCCTCAAAAACACAAACAGCTGCTAAAATTTTCTAGCATTTTTAATGTTTGATAACTTTTGAACGCTCATGAAATCAACCTGTGAACTACAGAGCCTCAGCTTTTAAGTGATATTACTTATGTCACATTTTGATGGGATGATGTCATTAATAAATGGATGTAAATTGTCTTGGGTTAGGGTTCAGTTAGACTTTAAAATGTTCAGGCTTGAACTAAAAGTTCTCCTGAATCAGATGTGACTCTTGATGCCGACTGTTTGAGGTTCAGAAAAACAAAATAAGTCACGATTTTCAAATCACCTCTTTGCTTTTGTCTTTTATTTTATTGTTTTTTTAAATGTCATCATGTGCAGTTATGGTTCATTTCTGCTCCGTCTGGTCCAAACCCTCTGTGGTGTGAAGTTCTGGCTCGGCGTCCTGCTGCAGAAAGAAAGCAGCCGCGTTGCTGTGTCGAATCCGCCGCTGGTCTCCTGTTCTGCTGTGTTGTGTGACATGTCAGGAAGCACTAGCATCTGTGCAGAGCGTCCACGCTGAGAGCAGGACGCTGACCGAGTCTGAATGACACGGCCATGACAACGCACTGAGCCTGTGTGTGTGTGTGTGTGTGTGCGCGCCTCTGGGGAAGCAGTTAGCCTGGAGTTAGCCTGAAGCTAGCTGACCGAGCCATGTGAAACCTGTGAGGATGCAAACGCACAGATAGCAGGCTAACAGGGAAGCTAACTGACACGTAGCTGGATGAAGGAAACACGCTGAAGGGAAAAACTCAGAAGAGGAGAGAAGGAGAGGAGGTTCAGAGGAGGTGAAGCAGAAGGGAGGATGGGCGAAAGGGAAGGAGGAGGAGAAGAAACGGACAGAGGGGAGAAGATAAATGAGAAAGTAGATGGGCAGAGGGGTATTAGAGAAGACAGGAGGAGGAGAAGGAGAGGAAGATGGAACGAGGGCAGATAACAGAGAGAAATAATGGGATGTGAAGAGATAAGAAAGGAGGAAAAAGGAAGGAAAAGAGAGATAAAGTGAGAGGAAACAGATGAGAAAAACAGAGAAGAGACGGATGAAGCACCAGGAAAGATGTGAGTATCTCTGTGGAGAGAGATGGAGAGCATCGACTGGATAAGAAGAGGAGAGATGGAGGGATAAACAGATGACAAAGTAAAGAGAGAGAAATGAAAGTGAGCAAAAGACAGAAAGAAAATGTAGACTGAAAGACAGAAAAGATGATCGAAAGCAGGAAATGAGATTAATAACGAGAAAAGAGATAAAAGAGAAGAAAGAGGAAGATGGAGGGAATAAGAGAAGGAAGAGATGAGGAGATGTAAAGTGGACGGCAAGAGAAAGAGAAGAAGAAGAGATAAAAAGAGAAGAAGAAGAGTTGGAGGAGTTCAGATCAAATCATCTCAATATTTCCTCCATCAGATGAAAGTCGTCACACCTTTATGATCCTTTTCTCTGCAAAACACACCTGAGTTGAAAGTCTTTAAGCTGTAAAACAGAAAGACGTTCAACACGAACAAAGTGAAGTAACATGAAGATCTCTGACAGCTGGAACACAGCTGGAACACAGCTGGAACACAGTGATCTGCTGTGATCTTCATCCTCTAACAGAGGCGACGAGGTGGATGGTCGTGATTTTAAACCTCTGTGACCTTAATCAAGCATTTTTAATTGAAATAAAATCAGAAAATCATCATATTTTGGAAAAATGTCGCTCACATCTAAAGTGCAGGGTCACAAACACGACATTTTTCTGCGATAAGTTGCTTTTGCAAAGACTAAGAACAAAAACTGCAAACTCAAACCTCACAGAGGTGCAGAAACAAACGTCAGAGGATCATTTAAGTCACAAAACATCACAGGATGGAAAAGCTCGAAGATGTTTGAGTCCAGATGAACGTGGCCGACAAACAGATGATCAGGACCCAAAGAAAAGTCTCAGACGAAGACGAGACGACTTGTTTTATTTGAAATGACCCACATTTTTTTGTAACTGACCCTTCAAAATAAAACTCGTGGTGGCCGGTTTGTGTCAGCAACTGATGCTCCTCGTGGCGGTTTGATGACGTGGAAGGTTTCTTCTCACTGTGCAGACAGACAGACAGACAGACTGACAGACAGACAGAGAGAGAGAGAGACAGATAGAGACAGATAGAGAGAGAGACAGAAGCTGCTGGAGGAAGAGAGAGAGAGAGAGCTGGGCGAGCGAGCTTCGCTGACAGTGACGATGATCTCAGTGTTGTTTGCTTCCTGTGATGAAGCTGCTCGGCTCTGATGCTGATTCGTCGGGCCTGAGGGCAAAGGTCACTGAGCTAACCCACTCTGACACACACACACACTCACTGACACACTGTGCACTGACACACACAACTAGCCACACACACACACAGTCACACACACACACACACACACTCTCTCAGTGCATCTGTTTAGGGAACGTTAGCGTCACATTCTGGTGTTTCGCATCTCGGCGTCTCGATGTTTTTCGGTTCCTCTCTGTTTTCTCGGTGTGACGTTGAGCTTCGTGCTCTCGTCCTGCAGGGGGAGGTGGGTTTATTCGCCCTCATCCAGGACAGAAGCTGCAGTTTGTCAATGAAATATATTGATTATAGAGACGTTATTTGTGACAAACGTCTCGTTCCAGCAGCAGAAACAGCAGCGTCTCTGTTCTCGGTTCAGTTTAAATTGACTCAGCTGTTCAGTTTAATATCTTCATTTTGTTACATGTCAAGTGTTTTCATTTATGTTTGAGGCCTCAAATAAACAATTATTGATTAATTATTCTGCCAGTTACTCTAATAATAAATAATTTGATCTCAAGAATGTTAAAAAATCTGCAATGTGTGAAAAATCTGCAAATATTCCCAGATTTGACATTTTTTGCTACAAATTTTTAAACATTTTTAAAAGAAAAAAAGGACAAAAATTTGGTGATTGTGATACGAATCAAAAGAAAAATAAAAAAAACATAATTTCACAACATATTTTTTTACAGAAACACAAGAAAACTCGATCACCAAAGCAAACAGTAGCTAACAGTCACTGCAGCTTCACATCGGCCTCAGACTTCCTGCAGCCGCCGGCTTGTTCAGCTTTTAATCCACAACAGAAAAACTAAATTAAAAGATGAACACTTTTGAGCCAAACAGACCAGAAATAAAGATTTAAATCCAGGTTTTAAGGTATATTTTCCTTCTGTCAGCCTTCAGCAGTGACACCGGACAGTCCAAACAGCTCAAACACAAAGGTCAGATTAACGTAAAGAGAGTTTGTGCAGCAGATTTGAGCCTTTTCGAATCAAATATTTTTCTCATACAAAATGAGAAGTGTTACAAACCAGTGGTTGTTTTTCTGTTTCTGCTGAGGACTCAGTGAAAGCAGAACAAAGACAGTCAAACCTTGAAGTTTCCACATGAACCGGAGTGTTTCTTCACACTCCGACGGTTTCTGCTCATTCCAGGTATTTCTGAGTGTTTTTTGTTTTTCCGCTGCATCACGGCCTCGGCTCGCCTCAGGAGACGGCGCGTTGGCCTGCCGAAGCAGTCTGGCAGCATCTGCTCGGCCGCGCTGTGTGTTTTATCTGCCTGCATCGGCCCGTGTGAGGCCGGGAACGCCGCTCGCCTCAGGGACGCGCTCGCACAGCAAACAAACGTCTGAGCTTCACAACAAAAAAAAAAAAAAAGATGGATGTGAAAGTGAGCAAAGTGATGCTGAGGATGATGACGGCTGTTTCAGCAGCAGAGGTTCATCTGAGTTATCAGCCGATGTTAAGTGCTCGAACCCTCAGAGGACTGATGGACCATTATGCTCCAAGATCTGCTGTCTGGTTGTTCTGCTGCTCTTTAGGCCCAAGTGCCATCAGTTTAAACGTCTGCATTGAGTGCGAGATAAACCATTAGATTCTGAATGTGTGGTTGATTTATCGAGATGATGTCCACTGGAAGCTTCGCTCAGACGTCGGCCTCGAGCCGCCACAGACGACCTTCCTGCAGCTCCGTCCTGAGATGACCAGCTGCTCGGCGTCTGTGGTCGTCAGAGGTCTGAACTCTGCTGCTTTTTGCTGATTTAACAAAAACTTTACAAAGTTTTGAAGATGAGATGTGAGTCCTTTCAGAAGACAAACTGTCAAGTATAAATGTTATAGTTGTTGCAGCTGAATGAGACTGAGGGTGAAGTTTCAACATGAGCTGCTTTTTGAAATTAATTTGATTTTGATTTTGCATTTCAGTAAAAATGATGGTAGCAAACAATTTCTGTAACATGACACACATATTTTTACATGTTTCTAATATTTCTAACTTCCATTTTGTCATATATCACAGTATCATGCTCATATTGTTGCAGGCTCTTATCTTTTTACTCTGTTTCTGTACTTAAACGCAGAAACTGTCATGTGACTCAATCAGAGATCGATAGAGGATTCAGACCCTGGACAGTCGAGCTGAGCTGCTGATGTCCAACCGTCCTCACATATCTGAACCGATGACTCGACTCGAGTTTTCAAAGTTTAGATTTGTGTTTTTGTCCTTTGTGGGTTTTTAAACAATCTCCTGCAGATATTCAGTTTCACTTCAGATCTGGAATGAAAACATTTAAACTGAATGACAGAAAAGCTTGAATGTTGTAATTCAAACGCCGGGATCCTGCTGAGTGGAAACCCACTGATTGGCTGGAGTTCAGTCGTTCCTCAGTGAGTGGAGCCAATCACAGCCAGATTCAGCCGTAATGCCTTTAATTAGCCCGAAACTGCCTGAACGAGAAGCAGAGAGATGAAAATGCAAAAGTTTAAACTCAGACTGAATCTCTCTGACAGTGTCAGTAAACATTTTGCTGCAGTTCAAACTGCTCATGTGAACAGAGGAAACTGTGGACGGCGAGTGCGTGCAGTTTGTGTCATGTGACTCATCGTCTCTGGGCCCCGTCAGTATTCTGCTGACATGCCTTCAACATGCCAAACACACAACGAGCATGCAGCCGCGATCCGGACTGACAGCCGGCCCGACGGGCTGCCTCGTTAGGGATGCTAATTAGCGTCGGTCGTTAGGGGCCCTCGTTACGGGAGCTTGTTGGCATGCGGCATGTGACCCCGAAGGTCAGCGGGAGGAAGTTGTTCTGTGCTGAGAGGAAGTGATACGAGGGAGCCGCAGGGCAGGAGCCTGCGTCTCCTGCTCCTCCTGCTGAAAGGAAGACTGATTAACCAGGACGGCGTCCAAGCAGTCCCGCTTGGTTTATTTACCCAGAATCCACTCTGCTTTCATGTGGTTTCAAAGCACAGAGTATTAGTCTCGGTTTGTACCTGTCATTTAGCATCGTTTTTACGTCTGAGGCTCCAGTCACAGAAGAACTGAGGCCAATAATTTCCCAAAAAAAAAAATTTACAGAAAAGCACCAAACATGTTTTTGAAAACTCGTCCAAAATCCTCAAAGACTTTTCTGTCCTTTAAAAATGTCCCCTTCCTTCCTCATACGGAGGGATTTTAACTCGTTTCACACGATGCATCTCTCTTTTCTGAGCCAAAAAGAAGGAAAAACAGGTTAGAAATCTGCTTTATTGTGGGTTTGATTGGCAGGACGGGACGGTCGTCGTGTTCAAACACCTGGCTCCGTTCACCTGCACTGCCAACACGACGAGCAGCTCGTTTCTGAGGCTGGAAGCATCAACCATCAAGGGGAACTAGAGCGCCATGGAGGCCAAGAGTCAAACTAAATCCATCCATCCATCTGTCCGTCCATCCGTCCATCCATCCATCCATCCATCCATCCATCCATCCATCCATCCATCCGGTTTCTGTCTGTTTTGGCAGCAGCAGGTTGAGCAAAGAAGCCCAGACGTCCTTCTCTTCATCCACGTCCTTCAGCTCCTCCTGGGGGTCCCAAATCGTTCCGGGCCAGATGGGATTTATGATAAGAGCGTGTTCTGGGTCGCATCCCAAGCGGACGTGCCCGGAAAACCTCCACAGGGAGGAGCGAGGAGTCCAGGAGGCGTCCTGGTCGGGTCAGGTGGAGCTGAAGGAGCTGCAGCTTCTGTTTGTGGGGCTGAGAGGAGACGTGGAGGGAGAACTTTGGCTGCTTGTGTGGATGATCTCACTGTTTTGGTCGCAGCCCAACAATGGAGACGTAAACACAGACTCAGAGCTTCATTTAATGTGAAGATAAACTCGATATAACTTTGTCTTTGTGATGCAGATCATCAGGAAAAAGAGCAAAACAAACAACATGTAGATCATCTCTGAAATACTTTCATTTATTAAACTCAGTTTTTTGGTTTGAATTTTGGTTTTACTTTTTTTAAATCAGTAGATTTAAGAGCCATTTCCTCTTAAAATAACTTCCACCAACAGATAAAAACTCCCTTTTTTATATCAGACATTAATCCAGTTGGGATGATGAGAAAAAGGCTCTGTCAGTGCGTTCACGGACCCTGAAACATCGGAAATGTGAGAGATGGCTGCAGAGTAATGCTGCAGGTCCACAGTCAGTTTGTCTGTGAGAAACAAACATGGAGGTCAAACAGAATCAGGTGGTTCTCGTTTGTTGTTTCTGGGATTTAAATGTTGCTGTTGAACATCCGGCCTGATGTCAGAACTGAAAAACTGCAAATGTTTCACCAAACATTTTGCTAATTAAGGTCTATAATATTACTGAAGGGTTTTTTGCCACTAAAATGCTTCACTTAGCTTCAGTCAGCTAGCAGACAGCATTTGATGAAACACTGAGATTCAGTTCAATTCTGAGCGACACGTTTCAGACCTCTGATGAAGCTGCTGACTGCTGTTCCAGAGACAAACTCCGCCAGGAAAACCGGAAAACAACGCAAACCTTCATTTGTCCCGATGTGACGTGAAAACACAGATCAGGAGGTGGAGCTGTAATCATCGTTGACCCAGCTTCCTCACACAAACGCTCCGCTGTCATCGCAGCAGTTAGCGAGAAATATGGCTTCACCCGACTCGCAGGAAAGAGCCGCCGAGGGGGTTGATTTTCCTGGAACACGTCGCGTCACACGGCTGATATTCATCATTCCATTAACCCAGCATCCACTGCTGGTGGTCGCCACGCCGTCGCACTACCAACTGTGTGTGTGTGTGTGTGAGCGTGTGTTTTCCATTAAATTAGTTCATTCCTGCTCGTTCCAATGCATTTCCACTGTGTGTGTGTGTGTCTGCGAGCTTAGTTTCCTCTGATGCAACTATAACTGTGTGTGTGTGTGTGTGTTGCACTTCAAATGTGTGTTTGTGCACGTGCCATAAGGACCCCCCCGACCCCCCCATCTGTTATAAATAGTTGAAACATTATGTTAAAAGCTGCACTGATCAATAACTCAAATGCAATATTGAAACCATTTCTTAAAGCGATCGTTGATTTTGGCTGGATGCATGTGTGTGTGTGTGTGTGTGTGTGTGTGTGTGTGGGTGTGTGTGTGTGTGTGTGTGTGTGTGTGTGTGTGGGTGTGTGTGACATCTGCTGGTTGACGTGGTGTCGGACAGAGATGAAAATGTTTGTTTGTCTACAAACTGCACGATCT
>JAQMCX010000031.1:765295-781105 GCA_029814765.1 Acanthurus leucopareius
GTTTGTTGTGTGTGTGTGTGTGTGTGTGTGTGTGTGTGTGTGTGTGTGTGTGTGTGTGTGTGTGTGTGTGTGTGTGTAGTTTGAGTTATGGGCTCTCCGGGAGCCTGTGAATGTGACATCTGTCCAACGTTCAGCCAGAGACACAAAGGAGGCTTCCACCACCTAAAGCCCGGTCCACAGGGAGATAACTGTGTGTGTGTGTGTGTGTGTGTGAGTGTGTGTGTGTGTGTGTGTGTGTGAGTGTGTATATGTGTGTGAATGCGTGTGTGTGTGTGTGAGAGTGTGTGTGTGTTGATAACAGACACTTCTAAAGCACTTGTGATCCTTTTGTTTCTTCCTCTGGGCTAAAAACACCAAAGGGTGAATAAAAGAGAAAGAGTTTCTGCTCAGTGGATCAGTTTGATGCGTGTTGGATCATTTTCAGTGAAGCAGAAACACTTTAAGTTTTATTGCCTTTTAATTGACAAAAACTCCTATAATTCTTGATTTATTGAATGATTTATCTCATTAGCAGAGGTTTGTCCTTCAGTCTCATGTATGATGACTTTAGACAACAATAAAACAGACGTGTAAATTGAGTTTAAACTCAGGATTAATGACTTGTTAGCATGTAATCTCAGACTGTAATCTAAAGGAAAACAACATCACCATCTTTGATCGGAAGCTCTGATTGGCTCGGTGAAAAAGTTGAAGTAGAAAACATTTTTCAGGACTGGACATTAAAAATCTGCCCTGTGATGCTGCAGCTTCTTCTTTTATCTGGTTGTTGCTGCAGAGTCACAGACTAATCTCTGGCTGCCAGACGGTTTCACCGTTTCAGTCCGAGACTCACGTCTTTAACCTGTGATGAAGAGAACACCCTCGTAGCTGCAGTGCATGATGGGAAACAGGCTGTTTGTGTGTTAACATGAACGTTTCAGACAGTGTTTATGTGCGTGTTTGGTCTCAGTCTGTGAACAAGCTGGTAAATGTTCTCTGTTTCATTCTTGGTTTAGTTTCTTTTCACATAAAAGAAAATTAAAACAAATCAAAAAGAAGCACCAACGTCAGACAGATCTCTCTGCTCATCGCCTGGATCTCTGAGGAAAACCAAATCTGTCCAAATTTATAAAAGTACAGCACATTTTTCACCGGTTCAGGTCAAACCTGAGTCATTCTTCAGCTCCTGACTGAATCTGTTGATCTGTCATCCACATGTGAACATGCAGAAAACATCTGGACATGAAGACGTTCAGGACAAAGTGTTTGAGTTTCCTTCTTCCTTTAATAGGTCCCGGTGCTTTTTTTTGATCGTTACTAAAGAACAAATTTGCTAAAAGAATCGAACCAGACTTGAAAAAGCAGCTTTGAAACACAACAAAACTTCTTTCCAGGAGAAAAAGACGAAACCTCTCGTTTTCTCCTTCGATTCCTTCGCTTCAGTTTTCAGTGATGTGACGGCAGGAAGGCAGAGGAGGATGAATAAGCTGGATCAAATTAAAAGTCAACACTGCGTTATGAGACCAACCCACACTGGAGGGATGGAATGAACTTTATTGATCCCTGAGGGTGAAATTAGGTCGCAGCCGCGGTGGAAACGCAGAGGTGGAGGCTGCAGAATGACGCGACGCCGAGTTCAGGAGCAGAAATTAAAATACAATAACAGGAAAAACTCGGTCTGCTGGGACGGAAACCGACGCACAGGAGCGTTTCCTCATCACACCTGAGCCGCACACCAATCAGCTGTCAGCAAACAGATACGAACCGACCAATGAGGGAGCAGCATGAGAGTCGACACGCTGACCTTCTCCTCCTGCCCACGTCCCACTCCGTCAGACAGGATGATGTCGGCCATCTTGATCATGACCCCCCCACAACGCCACAGTATGTGATCTGTGATGACGGACTGAACCCTCCCACCGCACACACACACACACACACACACACACACACACACACACACACACCAATGAATGATGGGTGAAAGAGGGAAACGGAAGGAAATCGGCTCTTTTTATGAGAGAAAATCTGATTAACTGCCTGATTTTAAACCAAAAGTGATTGAATTTAGCAAAAAAAGGAATCTAAAACCAACTTATATTTGATTTTTTCACCTAAAACACGGAAATTAAAGGATAGTTTTTAGTTTTGTATCAAGATTTTTCTGTATTTCTGCCCTCAAACCAAAACAATGAAACTGGATGATCCGTGTTTGTAATTGAAAACTTACATTTCAATCAGAGACCAATTTAATATTTTACACTCCAGCAAAACTTCAACAGATATTTCAAGAATTTGTGACAATTAGATCCAATTATAAAATGTTAATTTTCTAGTGGCGACAAACTAAAAAAGCAACAAATAAACACGATTACATGATAATTATTGAGGCCATAAATCAGCTTTGTCTGCTGAACGTGAACATGTTGTTTTTCTGACTGAAAGTGGAGACCGTTGTTCTTCTTGGCTGGACGGTCGTTTGAAACTGTTGCCAGAAAAGTTAGAAAACATTTTGAAACAGATGAAAACAGAAAATGATAATAAAAAAAATATAATCAATTAAAACCAAGACAAAGAAAACATGTTTCATGTTTGACCTCGTCAGTTTCATTGAGTTTTGTAAATGTTTGCTTGTTCTGAATTCAAACAAGAGAAGGAAGCAACGAAACACTTTCAACACATGTTAAGAAAAACACACCTGTCTGGAACTTTCCACAGGTGAGCAGGTTCACAACAGGTGAGATGATCGTGACTCACAGCGTCCCGTCTCTTTGGAATCGGGGATGAAACTGTTAAAGAAAACCTCTCAGAAATGTCCCTCCTGAGCCTCCGTACCGCCCAGAAGCCTGACTCTGTGTGTGTGTGTGTGTGTGTTACAGGTGTGAGTAAACAGAGCGGCTGCAGCAGAGGTGATATGGAGGTAAATTATGGAGTCGGCATGAGAGATTAAACACGAGCGAGTCCGAGGAGGAAGTGATCTGAGAGAAATGAATATTTATCGACAAGCGGCTTTATTGACACAGAACGAGTTGACACTGTCGACACGTGGGAGCAGATGGTCACAGCCCCGTGTGTGTGTGTGTGTGCGTGTGTGTGTGCGTGTGTGTGTGTGTGTGTGTGTGTGTATATGTGTGTGTGCGTGTGTGTGTGAGGTCTGATCAATATTGTCTCTCGCCTGACTGAACGATTTGCCTGCTGACGAGAGATTCAGACAGATGGACGAGAAAAAAGAAGTAAAGAAGAGTGAGATCAGACGTGTGTGTGTGTGTGTTTGTGTGTGTGTGTGTGTGTGTTCGTGCTTCAGAAACAGGAAGAAGAAAATCAGAAATAAAACATCGTAATGATTCCAGAGAAAACGTGATCTCATGAAGCTGATGAACGAGATTCAAGATAAATTAAAGCTGCAAGAAGCGAAAGAACAAACAGACTGAAGTTTGACGTCTGAAAGCTGCAAATAATATTTGTTTTAAGGAGAAAAAAAATAGTCTTTGTTTAAACAGAAAAAGAGTTTGAATCTGAGAGTTTTTGTTCGTATTCTCAAAGCAAATTTAGATGGTTTTCCTGCAGATCTCATTATGTCATGTTGCTTAAAAACATGAGCTCATTTGAGAGCAAAAATTTCAGTTGCAAAATCATTTTAAAATGGATTTAAGGTTCATTGCTGTTTTTTTTCAGCCTTTTTTGGTTTTTTAAGGTTCGTTTTCTTCTTTAAAATTGAAGGAATCCAATGCAACACAACAGTTTAACAGCAAAAAAGAGTAAAAGTCAAAACAACTGTTTTTCAAATGAATCAGAAATCACTTAAAAAGAACTTTTCCACCAAATAAAACTGTTTTCAGCAGCAGAAAGTCAAACAGAAATGTCTCTGACGGACAGAAAAACCTGAAGTTTGTTCATCCTGCTGCTGTTTGTCGCTAATATTCAGAAATAGTTTCATAACATCTGATGTTTTTTCAAAGTTCTGAGAAACAAAACGGAGCCGTTGTTTATTTAATGATGCCCGTTACATCACAATGTGTTTGACAAATGCACTTCCATTAGCCTGCATGCTTTTATAACTCATTACATAACATCCTCATAACGATGGACGCTGCTGCGTGGTCGCCGCCATTTACATCCAGCGTTTAGCATTCAGTAATGTAAATATATGAAAACAACACAGAGAGGAATCCCAGCTCTCAGAGTGAGACTGACGAGGAGGAAACAGGAACAAAAAGACCATGAAGAAGAAGAGAGAGACGGTGAGACGAGCAGAAAAACTCATCTGAGAAACACAAAGAGAAGAAGAAGAAGAAGAGTGAAGTGAGTTCAGCTTCATCTCTCAAGTTTCTTTGGAGAAAAATATCGATCGACTGTTGAACCGACTGACAAACCCAGACCTGATCTCAAACCCACGGCGGCGTCCCCGCTGAGACGCCGTCCCCGACGCCCCCTCAGGCTCTATTTCTGTAGCGTCACATTACCCTCCAGCTATAAATCATTTGGACGCAGCTGGTGAAATGAACATGACTTAGCACTCGGCACCATTCTGCAGGAATGCCACCAAGCGTCTGAACGCGAGCCAGCAGCACCTCTTCCCGTTCCAGCGCACATAGCGAAGTAATGAGCCACTTGAGAGCTCGTTTCACAGGGATCCAACAGCAGCCGGGAGCAGTTGTCAGGCCGCTCGTCTCCTCTGGAACGACTGCCGAGGACGTAAACAGCATTCAGATCACAGGATGTTAAACCTCTGCACCCGAAACGACGACAGGCTCCGTTTAAAAGAAACGACATCCAGACAACAGCAGCACTTTAAAGATCATTACAGCTGAAAACTCTCAGGGTTTCTGCTGCTAACATGTAACTGAGACGCAAACATTCGATGACCAAGACCAAGATTTGACTGAAAGGTTTAAAAAACTTCTTCCCAAAGTCACAATGCACCTGATACGAACAGAGTCAGCTGAAAACAAACAGTAAATATCAGTTCATCAGTGTCAACACTAAGTGACTGTAGTACAAACAAAATGCATCAGATGATGGAAAATGAAAATTCAGACTGAAACCAGAAGCAGAAGTTCAGTGAAGTCACACTGATCACAGGAACTGATGAAACTCAGAGGATATTACAACTGCATGCAACACGAAAGCTGCATAATGAAATTCTTTTAACAATAATTCGATCTGCAGGACAATAAAGTCTCGGCTGGAAACAGCAGTGAGTGTGAGAGCAGCGTCCCGGCCTCTCACGGTGCCACTTAGAGGAGATTTGTTAAGGATAAAGATGTGAGAGACAGTCCAGAAAAGGTTAAGCAGCCTTTATTCCCTTTGGCTTTTCATTATAAAAAGTTCAACTGTGTCTGTGTCACATTTTTCCTGCGGACAAAAGAAGCTCTCCTCAGCAACATTCAGGCCGTGTGGCGTGAAAAAGCTCCCCGCTGAAATAAATAGAACGCTGGCATTTTCCGTAACGACATGCAGACTGAGAGTCTGCTGAGCGCCGGGCGGCGAAGGACCCCCGAACACCGAAAAAAATCACTTTTCTCAGACGTCATTAACACCATGCGACTGAAGCGAAACACGGCGAGATGAGACGGCGCGTCGTCTCCATGGCAACGACTCTGCAGACTGCATCTTCAAACACGAACGAACACGCTGACGGACCTGCTGAGGTTGCATTTCTGACACCGACCGCCTTTACACGGACACAAACCAGCCAATGAGACGCCGACACGTAAACAGCTTCAGGTCACATGGCAGGAAGCAGTAATCAGATTACAACGTGTGGAGTAATCCAGTTTACATGTTTACACCTTAATAGCTGCACGTCGCCGTCCTGTCGGAGTTTTCGCAGCGTTTCGCGACAGCGGCAATCAAATTAACGACACAGACTCTGAGTTCCTGCAGCAGGTTTACAGCTCGAAGCTTTTGGAAAAAGAGGAAATAAAAACTCAAAAGCAACGAGTTTCGACCGTTTTGTTGCTTTTTTTGTTCCAGTTTCAGTCAAATCTCTGGAGAATCCCCACTGACTTCACTGTTTGGTGTGACTCCAGTGGACGCTCCTCTCCCTGGGCGCTCTGTAAATACGATGGCCTTTTGTTCTCTGTTGGCCAGGAGGCTTATTTTGTTGAAATGGAAAGATGCTCTTCCTCCAACATTTGGCCGATGGATAAGAGAGGTTATGTCTCATATCCATCTAGAAAAATTAGATATACTATTAGGGGGAAATTTTGTGTTATATATGTAGGCAGCCATTTATTTCTTTTGTAGAAGGCATGGAAGCTGCCAACGTCTCAATGTAACCCAAGTGTATGTGTACCTGCTATTGTTTTTTTTTAATTATTGTTATTTGCATTTCACACTTTTCTTTATACTTATCTGAAACTATGAATGTATGTTTACTTATTTTTTAAAATTTGTGTTTGAATGTAAGCTAACTATAAGTTTAACGATGGTCCAGTACTGGGGGGAGGGGGGCAGGTGAGGGGTGTTTGTTTGGAACTTGGTTTAACACTCTTGTGCTCAAATTGTCTGTTCTTTTTGTTTTTTGAAAATAAAAAAGACCTTGATCAAAAAAATCTCTCGAGAATATCGGACATATGATGGACGTTTGTGGTCGGCGCGCGTCATCGATCAGACTTTGATCTGTAACATGTGAGAAATAGGAATGGATTATTCTACATCGTTAATCGTCTATAATCTAATGACTGCATGTGAACGTAGTCAGTGATAAAAGGTGTGTGTTTGTGTTTGTGTGTGTATGTGTGTGTGTGTGTGTGTGTGTGTCACACTGCTGCAACGTTTACAGCAGTTTCCTCTCATCACTTCGGTCTGAGCTGAGCCGCAGACGTCTGATGTTTCAGATTCACAGCCGATTGATTTGAACACAAACAAACGTGTCAGACAAAAGATCAATGAGTCAGACGATCATATTTAACCCCTCGGGCTCTGCTCGCTCTGCTGGAGGCGAAGGAGCAGGAGGATGACAGGTTAACAGAGGGGGAGCATCCTGGTCCTTATTTCTAAAACAGGGAGATGGCGTCCCCCCTCATTTCCCCTCAAATCGCCTGCTAAATAAAGCTTTAGCAAACTCTTTGCTGCTGCTGAACATCAGCGCAGACAGTCTGTTGCTTCAACAAGAACCACCGACCGAGCACATCGATCGAGTGTGTGAACGATGTCTCATGTTTCAGAGACGGTTCGTCATCCGACTGACATCAACACCAACCGAGAAACTTTCATTCGTGTTGTTTGCCTCCAGTTTTTCCTGCTTTTCTCTGCTAATCAATGAAAAAGAGCCTTACATCTGCATCACAACTCGACATGTTTTTACTCCAAACTTCAGTTTTAACTCATGTTGACCTAAACAGGTTCTGCCTGTAATGAGTTTGCATCTCCACAGTTCACTTAATCTCTACGAGCATCTTATCGTCTCTAATATTAGTTTGTTTTCGGCGCGAACACATCTTAACACTCAGCTCTCTCTAAATATAACAGAAGATCGCATGTCCATCTCACACACGTGGCGATAATTCCTGTGAGCCTGCGAATCAAAGAGGTGGAAACTCAGCAAAAGCAGTTTAGAGCTCAAAGGGTTAAGACGGGACGGCGAGCGAAGTGGACGCCTCGGGGACGTTTGCAGATCAGGTTCCTCCGACTCCGGCCGGGAATGTTGATGATGTTTTTCCTGGTTACTTTGGACAAGTCCATCAGGATCAGGCTGCTGCGGACTGGCATCAGCAAACTAACACAGCGTGTGTGTGTGTGTGTGTGTGTGTGTGTGTGTGTGAGAGTGTGTGTTTGTGTGTCCATATAAGTGCTTGTAAATCAGGATGGTTTAGATGTTCTAATGATAACACATTGGGGACGACTCTGTTATTAATGTGACCAAATGTGGTAATCAAAGTGCCACACACACACACACGCGCACACACACACACACACGCTCAGCTGTGATCAAAGCGCTGGTTCGTAGCCAGCCTGCTCTGTGCGGTGATGCTAACAGCTCCGCGACCCGCCTCGATAGTTTAGCTGCTATTTCAGGAGCTGCTGTGTCACTGATGAGACATGAAAACAGAATCAGAGCCGAAGGGATTTTCTCCGTCCGTCTCATGGAAACACTCACAGCGCCACACTGACCTTAACTTCACGGAGATGACTTCAGATGTTCACCCAAAAGCCCCTCAAACCCCCCCCTCTGGGTCCTCCTAAAGCGTGACCTCTGACCTCTGACATTCATTCTGTTCGCTGCCTTTAAAGTTGGTGTTAAAGGTTTTAAACAAAGTTAACTGAAGTTTACACGAGACAACAAGGCAACAAGGAGTCTTAATGACCAGTTTTGTTTTTGTGTCGTAACAGTTTTCACACCAGGTGACCCTCAGTTCAACAGCTTTAGCATGAATGCTAACGTTAGCATGCTAACACACTTCAGTTACAGACTCTTAACTGGCTGGTAGGCTGTAACAGACTCGTGTGACAAAGATCCATAATAACATAGTTCATAATACTGGGCCAAGTTAAATTAAATTACATGGGATTAAGATTTGTGAGGCTAAATTAGACTTTATTTAATTAGATTATTTTGGGCTGCAGGCTAAAACAGGCTAATTAAGGAGAGATTATATCCCATTAGATAGATGAGACAGTTTTATATTATTTATCAGTTATTTTAGGCTAGATTACAACAGACTCAATTTGATTAGGCAGGATTGTTTTAGAATAGTTAAGGGTAGAATGGGATTAACTGAGATTAGGATAGACTAATTTGGTCAGGATAAAACTATAGACTATGTTGGTCTGTAATATTTTAAATGATTTCAGACTGGATTAGGCTAGTTTAGATTAAGATATATTATGATAGACAAAGAGACTGGATTAGACAAGAGAAAATGAAACCAGATTAGATCAAATGAGATTAGATTAGATTAGATTAGATTAGATTAGATTAGATTAGGCTAAATCAAACAAGTGGAGAACCAGAGACTACAACAAAGTAAATTACTTTAAAAGATTAGAGTAATTGAAACACAATCAGAACAGACTACACTGAATGAGATTAGGTGAGATTAGATTGGACTAAATTAGATTATATTAGGAAGAACTGGATAAAACAGGATTATGACAGATTAGATTATATTACAGTGGTGTTAAAGCAGAATCGCATCGTTCACATCTTCTGTCACGTGGTGGATTTGAACATTTAATCAATAACTTTCAGACTGTTGAGTCAAAGCGACAGTTTGTTCAGGTGAGTCTCTGAAAGACTCGCCAGCACAAAAACTTCACACACACACACACACACACACCTGAACACACACACACACACACTCAGTCCTTCTGTCTCCCAGCAGAGATGGCACAAAACAATCTCCCCCGGCAACCAGCGCTGTGATACGGTTGCTATAGCAATCCTAAGTACTCTCTTCCTCCTGGGCTCGAGTTTACCTGAGTGTTATAATTAGAGGTGTGTGTGTGTGTGTGTGTGTGTGTGTGTGTGTGCAGCAGGTCATGGGGAACAGTGCTGAATGGCAGGAGTGCATGAAGTGAACACACACACACACACACACACACACACACTCACAGGAATCCCCAGGATGTCTCCCAGAATAGCCTCAGCATGTTTGTTTGTCTCGGATTGAGTCCGTCCGTATGTCTGTCTGTATGTTTCTGCTTCTCTTTTCATCTCCATCTCTCCGGATGTTTCGTCCGGATGTTTCGTTCGGATGTTTCGTCCTCGAAGAAACCAAACATTCCAAACACGACACCTTCTTTTTTTTTTCAGGCCTTAAAAACTCAACGTCTCATCGTGAGCGACTGCGTCTTTACGTTAGATGTTCATGTTGTTTACTCCACATGACAGATGATCCGTCTGTGTGTTTTTGTCTGGAGTCTCTGCATCGTAAAAAAGTGATGTCACACTAGAATAACCAATCAGAATCAATCAGAGCAGCGAAAGTAAAACATGCTGGTTGTTGGATGATGTAGCCAGACGATTATCAATGAGATCTGATCGATCTGTTTCAGATAAAATTGAATGTTGTGTGTGTGCTGATGTAGATGGGTTTCTCTCTGTGTGTCTGTGTGTGTGTGTGTGTGTGTGTGTGTGTGTGTGTGTGTGAGTGTGAGTGTGTGTGTGAGTGCCGGGCTGAGGGGCCCCCTTAGTGAGAGTGGGGGGTCTGAAGTGGTGTGCCTCCATTAACACAGACAGAGGTGTGTGTTGGAGATAACTGCTGGCTCTCACACTCAGACACCTTCAACAAACACACACACACACACACACACACACGTTATAGACTACAGTTGGCCTCCTGTCTGCGTTTCCGAACCTCTCACACACTCTCTTTACGTCCTCAAACCCCTTGAACACACACACACACACACTCAGTCAACCCATCACACACACTTCACATCCACTTTCTCCACTCACATGCCACCATGTTGACTCACTTGCAATGGATGGATGGAGGAATGACACACATATCACATTCAGTGTGTGTGTGTGTGTGTGTGTGTGTGTGTGTGTGTGTGTGTGTGTGTGTGTGGAGAGACATGGTGGCCTTGTTCAGAGTTGGTGTCAGTCTAACTGGCATCAAGATGACTGGCTGTTTGTGATGACAGGTTAGTCATACTTCCTGTATGTGTGTACTTGTGTGTGTGTGTGTGTGTGTGTGTGTTAGAGTGTGTGCTTGTGTGTGTGTGTGTGTGTGTATGATGACCTCATCCACAGTGTTATCAGTGTAACTGTACACACTGGGCTCCCAGAATCCTCTCAGCCGCTGTTAGCTGGTTAGCTGCTGTTACCGTAATATTTCACATGATCAACTTTGTGCATTTTATATTCAATCAACATTGATTGTAGTTACTGTAATGTTTGTATTAGCAGCTCAATATGAATTTGTCATCAGATTACATAACTGTACTGTAAAGCTGAAACCAGCCACCAGTTAGATTTTAACTGTGTTAACATTGATTGCTGGTACCGTAATGTTTGGACAAGCAGGTACTCAGCTTTTCATTAACAGCACACAAATGTGCACAACACATTATGCTTTTAAAATATGTGGATTATAAAAGATTAATACTAAGCAATACAAAAACAATAAAAATATATTCTATTTTTTATTTGGTCTTTGGTCTTTATCATTATATTGTAATTATAATTTTTTTTAAATATAATTTTAATTTTAATTTTAATTACCATAATGACTGGATAGGAAATCCCTCTGGCGGTTTATTAATAACTGACTTTATGCATTTTCTGATGGATTAAAACTCATTTCTGGTACCGTAATGTTTAGATACATGTTGACATGTCAATCTTATATTAACACTGTACATTTATTTCCACGTGAAGGTCTCATGACATCAATTAAATTTAGACTCACATAAAATATAAAATGCAGGTGTCCGTCCAAAAGGATCAAAGGTTCTTTGTAGATTTGTGAAAAAATAAAATTCCTTTGTGTTACATGTCAGGATGCATTTAAATGATCAATGTGTTGTAACTGTTTACAGTAACTTTACACACTTGTGACTGTAAACGTGTTACTGTGGTGAAGGTATCATTTGCTAGGCAGCACAATTTTCCAGTCGGCTGAATGTTAATTTGCTGTTTGAAATGTTTATCATGTGATTAAAATTGATTTGTTGTTGCTGGGTTGTTAGTTTGGATCAGCAGTTTATAATCTACTCTTTTGTCTGGTTGTTTACCGTAATGTTTGGAAAAGCAGTGAAGTCAGCGTGAACGTTTAATCACATTAAGATTGATTGTTGTCGCTGTGATGTTTTGCAGCCTGACGATGATTCCTTTAGAAACGAGACGATAAATGAACGTGTTTTATTTCACTGGTTGGTGATTTAAGTTTGTAAATTCTGTTGGTTAGTTGGAGATTTACTCAGCAGCTTTAAAGGTTAACGAGTGATTGATCGCAGATTTATGATCAGTTTTGCTTTTTGCACTGAACTGTTTTAAAAGCTAATGAGGTTTTTCTTTTGTGCCACTGCTGCTCTCAAAACAAAATGAAATGAATATTTGTGCACTGATAGTGAAATAAACTTCAAAACATATAAACGGGGGGCTAAAGTCACAAATGAGAGTGTGATACGTTTTTAATTTATCAATAATTCTTCACAAATTAGCTGCTTCAGCTCAGAGCTCAGTTTAGTGCTTCTGCTGCAGAAACTCTACATGTAAGTTTTAACATTATAAAGTGAAAAATGGCCACAGAGACTCTGAGGAAATCATGTTTTCACTGCAGTGAGATGAGTTAAGTAAAGAAAACATGCAAACTTTATCAGTTAAAAAACTGCAACTTTCTAATTTTGCTGTGATCCGATTATTCCTGTCAAATTTTTATCACTAAAAGAAGTTTTAAGGTCAATTATTAGATATGAGATATTATTAGATTTGATCAAATCAATGTAAAAAAAGAAAAAAAAAGACACACTGGACACGTTATAGGGAAGATAATATGAATATTGATCAGGTAGAATATTTTAAATAAACAACGGTCAGTAATAATCTGTATTTAATCTCTCTAATGTTCCTATAAAAACCCTGGTTCTGTCATTTATTATTTTTAAAGACAGAAGAAAAGTAGAAACTAAATGTGGCAGATTTTTCCCAGAAAGTTGCGTCTCTTGTCTCTCACAGCTGCATTATGTAAATCTTATATAACGGGACAGTTTATTTACACCTGTCTTTAATGAATTATCATTACCAGCTCCCACCAAACGCTGTGCAGTCAGGTGATAATAAATACAGGCAGGTTGGCCGGCGATGAGTCACCCTGAGCTGCTGCTTAAAAGCATCCCAGCTGCTGCGGCGGCAGCGGCGGCCCTGCGGGGGCGTCGCCAGCCAGGGAAGGGTCACCGCAGTGGGCTCGAGACCGCGGGGTTGTCGGTTTGAATCCCCAGATAGCGTCTGCACAGCGGCAACCTTTTCTGTGACTCAGCATGAAAAGTGTGTGACTCAGAGCTTTTGTTGAAGCAGAGGTTTGTTCACGCGGCGCTGTTTGTGACTCTGTGAATGTCATCCTCGTCTCCGTGCATCATCACTCCTCCACGCACTGCAAGGCTGCGGTTTGAGCTCCAACACTTCACTTTACTTCACTAAGCGTCCACAAGTTTGTTTCCTCGGTCGCAGCTGTCAGGGGAAGTTTGCATGATTCACGGGTTGAACTACGTGGGGAGTTCAAGTCACGTGGGGATTTACTGTTCTTTTAGTAGAAAAGTTCGCTCAGTTTCAGCGGACGAAGTCTGTCTCACTCACAGCTCCACGACAAACAAAGAATTTCTGCAGAAACCGTGAAGATGTTTATGAGTCTGTTGAATTTCAAGGTGAACTTACAGGAGAGCAAAGAGGAGCCGAAGTCACTGATGTGCTGATGAATCTGTGATCGTTTTGGATTCACTTTGCTCAGACTGTGAGCTTCACCGCTGCCTTTTTTAAATACTCTACTTGTCTAAAGTTGTGTTTTATTTTGCTTTTTCTGCTGTATTAACTAACTGTGTCCTCATATGTTTTGTTACTGTTACTGCAATTTTTCCAACACAATTTTGCTGGTTGAAATAAATCATGTGAGCAAGACGAGCGTCATAAACGAGGGCCTCCCGTTGACGGCGTGGATTCAGACTCAGGTCATCAACAAACATCACATCTTCTTCAGATGATGCAGATCAGAGCTGGAAAACGTCAGAATCACTTTGATTTTTCCTTTTTTTGTTACATAAAAATCCCCTGCAGGTCAGAGGATCATGTGAAGCAAACATGTGACCTTTGACCTCCGTGCTTCCCCTGTCTGTCGCTGTTCGTCGTTGTAAGCAGAAGCAGCCCCCCTCCGTCCTCGCTGACCCCCCCTCGCTGACCGGCGTGCCTCTGATAGGCCCACTGTGTATCAGAGGATCAGATGTGACTGCGTGGGCGGCGATGGATGTGATGGGATATGAATGTGGAATATCAATTATGATGAACGCCGTCCCTGCGTTATCTGCTCCGTCTCCGCGGTGACACGTGTGGGCGCGTCCCGGTCGCACGGCGATAACGAGCCTTCAGTCGTAAACAGCGGAGAGGAGACGGAGCTGTCAGGAGACGACGGACGGATGGAGGGACGGGTGGATGTTGTTTTCAGATGCATGATTGAAGGCTTTGTAAATGTTCCTCCCCCACAGCCGCTTTCTGTGCAAACCTGTGGTGTTAGATTTCCAAATCACAGATTTGAGAGAAGCAGTAGTTGTAGTTGCGTAACCGCCGCCTCCTGATGGCTGCACGACTGTTTGGCATCTTTAAAAAAACCTCAAAATCCACCGGCCGTTAATTCTCAAGTACAAATAAAATATGCAGATATTTCTGTTGGTGACGAGATGTTTCACAGCAAACCCTTACATACAGTCTCACTGTGTGTGTGTGTGTGTGTGTGTGTGTGTGTGTGTGTGTGTGTGTGCAGGAAGTGCCCAGATGGGTTCGACTGTCTGAAGGCGGGAAGGAACCCAAACTACGGCTACACCAGCTTCGACACCTTCGGCTGGGCCTTTCTGTCGCTGTTCCGCCTGATGACGCAGGATTACTGGGAGAATCTCTACCACCAGGTGACGTCTGACGTCAGCGGCGAAGAAACGAAATGCAACAAAAAAAACAGTTTGAATCAGAATTTAAAGCTTTTTAAATCGCTGTGTAAATGTAGCTTTAAGCTTCCTTTAAATCCAGTTAACAATTAAAACTAAAACATATAAATTCAGTCTTATTATTCAGGATATCAGTGCAAAATCAAAGAGTTTAATGTTTTTTTTTAACTTTAAATTAAAACACCAAAAGACTGAACACAAGTTTAAATCTGCTTTAACTCAAATGAAGGAGAAATGAAGAAGTGCTCAGAAACTGTTTTTTTATAGGAAAACTGAGCAAACTGTCTCTGCTGATGAAGATCATGTAGAATAATCAGAAGCTTTTAAATGGACGAACGTTTGAAACTGAATATTTAAAGTTGTTTTATGGATCAATAATGTTGTATTTACATCTTCACCCAAAAGAAAATTTGCTCTTTTTTGCCAAATCTTTGATTTATGTTAAATTCAAGGCTCTTTGTAGGAGAAAGTAATAAGATAATTGTAATGATTGAAGGAAAACCTGCTCATCTCTTCATTTATTCAGATTTTAGCTGTTTAACATCAGAAGAAGCTGTTTTTAGGGAATAAATGAGGCTGCAGATGTAGAGTCAGTGGGATGGGACTCGTCCCTGCCTCCCAGACCCACTCTGTGACTCTGTTCTAATGAGATTCTGCTCTGTGTTTCTTTACATGTGTTGAATTGTTTTCGGTGTGTGTGTGTTCATGTGTGTGTGTGTGCGTGTGTGCGTGTGTGTGTGTGTGTGTGTGTGCGCGCCTGCAGACGCTGCGTTCAGCCGGTAAAACCTACATGGTGTTCTTCGTGGTGGTGATCTTCCTGGGCTCCTTCTACCTGATCAACCTCATCCTGGCCGTGGTGGCCATGGCGTACGAGGAGCAGAACCAGGCGACCATCGCCGAGGCCTGTCAGAAGGAGCGCGAGTTCCAGGTGGCCATGGAGAGGCTGAAGAAGGAGCAGCAGGTACGGATGAGCAACACACACATCTACAACCGACAGTCACCAGACTGAATGTGGACAAACTGCTGATGTGTTTGCATGTTGTTCGGCTCTGAGGTCGAGGTCACAGCTGGTCACAGCTGGAAAAACATCATGTTTCTGCTTGAAATTAACGTTTTTGTCGCCAAAGTCGCAGCTGGAAAAAACAACCTGATGTAATAATAATAATAATAAATTTTATTTGTATTGCCCTTTACATCAGAAGATCTCAAAGGGCTACAAGTTAAAAAGAG
>JAQMCX010000031.1:803749-813979 GCA_029814765.1 Acanthurus leucopareius
ACACACACACACACACACACACACACACACACACACACACACACACACACACACACACACACAAACACACACACACAGACACACACACACACACACACACACACACACACACACCAGATAAAACAGATTAAAACAGTCTAACTTCAGTCTGGAAGTGAGTTTGTTTTTACTGTAACTGCGAGTGTTTGTAAGAAAAGTGAAGACAAACAGTGAAACTTAAACGATCAGTTTTCAAACTTCCATCACAGTTTTCACTTCCTGCTTTAACTTTGACCCTCCGTGCTTTCTGTAGTTGTGTGTGCAGTTTTTTCAGTGCAGTTGGGGATTATTATCAGCACTTCAGGTGTGCTGTCTTTCAGTGTGACTCCCTAATAAAGTGAGTTAATTAATTTTAGATAAATATCCAGTCTGTGTTGAGTCCATCTGATCTTCTGACAGACTTTTTTAGTGATGGGAGCTTTGCAATATTAGAAAACTGAGCAGATGAACAGCTCACACACTGCAGCCATCCAGTATTTTGTATTTAATGCACAAAAGCAGTAACATTGGATTAACAATGCACAAGCTCAAGTCTGCAGCAGTGTTGCTCCGAACGTCACGGCTTTGGTGCATTTGATGCAGGACATGTGAGCCCTGCAGTGTGTGAAACGTTCGCTTGTTCAGTTTCAACGTTTTGTTTCGCTCCTGCACACAAAACACACACACGAACCAAACTTTATCCTCACTGACAGCAATGAGGGACAAAACTACAACAGCAGGACCTGAGTCGTGATGAACCTCTTCCAATCCCTTTCTTTTACTTGACAAGAGTAATCTGATTACATGTGATTTATTACTTAACGGGCCCTGAATGTGTTTCACTGCCTTCAGCTCCTCTCTGGCTGCACAATAGAAACAGCTTATGAATAGAAATACATTTAAACCCTCATTATGGACGTCGACTGTCAGGAGGTTTCAGCTCCAGGCTGCTGCGTGTGTGTGCGCCGCATTATCCACTTTTTGTGTGCGTCCCTTTTCACGTGTAAGTTGTGTCAGAGATTAGGTGTGTATTCATATCCGTTTGGCTTCGCCTTTGTGTGTGTGTGTGTGTGTGCGTGTGTGTTTTTGTGCGTGTGTGTCCAAGGCTGGCATTCGTCACAGCGGCCGCTCTCTGTTCCCAGACTATGAATGTATTCATGAGTTAGCTGTTGACTCAGGTAGTTAGTTCACCTGTCCACACACACACACACACAAACACACACACACACCCCTGCTGTGCCTTTTGTCCAGACATTCAACAAAACTTGCCAAATTTCCTCCTCGGCTCTCAGCAGAAAACCTGTTTCCTATCCCTCCATCTCACTCGTCCCTTTGTAAAGTTAAACTCCCATGATGCTTAGCAAACAGGGACCTTTGAAGTCAGCTGGGATGGTGGGCTGAGGGGGGATTTCCTGACGTCTCGTTGTGCCCAGATCTGGGAGTCAAAGCGAACAGACGGCGGTGTTCTTGGCGGTGGGAGGGAAGGTCTGTCTCTGTCAGCCAGGGTTTTCTGTCAGTTACGTAACGTTAAATCTGAGTCACTGAGCCGCGAACGCAGCGAGTCGATGCTGACGATCACACGGCCGCCGAACGCTGTTCAGATAACACCGAGAACAACACTTGTACTCACACTGATACTACAACTAGAGCAAAAAAAAACCCAAGCAACAAATGAACTGATACTGTAATTATGGTGTATTGTGTGTGTGTGTGTGTGTGTGTGTGTGTGTCATACAGCTCCATTATTGGTTGAAAGCTTGGAAATAACAGCATTAATTGTTCTCTCTTAATACAAGACAAAGATGTTTGTTCTGTTTTCACTTTTACAGGCAGTTTGAGGCGAAGCAGCATGTTTTTATGATATTATTTTTTTGGAAGATGATGTTGTTTTTTTGGTTTATTTTAACACGGAAACTTCAACTCAGCCAAAATTTAAACATGAAGAAGCAGTTTCAGATAGAAAAATGGTCATATTGATTAATTTTGTAAATGTAATTTGCGTTAAATAGCTAGTTTGATTTGTTTTCTTCATTTAACTCAAACACAACATGTCAGCTGTCTGTTTTCAGAGCTGATCACCTCTTTCTGTCTTGCTGGCAAACCCAGCCACACCGAACCAGCATAAATCTGGTTTTACGATCCAAATATTTAACTTGGCGTCTGCTTTTTACGCCAGATGACCTTCCTTTCACAGCCCTCAGAATTTTCTGGGCTCAGGACCAACAATTAGAAATGTATTGACTTGTTTTACACCAGCACGGCGTTGAAACATCGGTTTGTGCTTTAAGTATGAGTGTGTTGATTTTCTTGGAGAACAGTGATGGAGCGACTTCTCTTTGTCATCATCACCAGGTTTCCAGGCTGAGAGCCACGAGCACAGATCTGTAGAAGGACATATAGATAAAAATGATTCTATAACCATTTAACATCCTGACTTATCAGCCAATCAGAGGGCAGCATGTCAGAATGTGTTTCCAGTGAATTTAATAAGATTTAATAAGATTTAATGTTGTTTTGACCAACGTGAAGACAATAACAGTCTGTCTGTGGGGAGATTGGAGGATTTCCTGAGTTAAAAGATTCCTCGGACGTTTTCCTCAGATTGAACTGAAGCATCAGTTTGTCAGAAATCTGATCTAATAAGCTATAAGTGGTTCTGATTGGTTGCTTTCCTGTTGTGTTACTCAGCAGAAAGATGATATCAGCCTATCAGAGGGCAGCACGGTGGACCTGAGGAAACCTGGAGAGGAAGAGGACGAGTACTCAGAGATGGCTGAAGAGGCCATGGACCCCGACAACTGCTTCCCAGACCGTGAGAACACACACACACACACACACACACAGAGGGATAGACAGTTGCACAGGGAGGCTCACAGTTCTCAGGCAACAAGTTTGAACACAATTTATACTTTTACACAGAAAAAAAAAAAAACAAATATTAGAACATCTTAACGTATTTCATGTGATTTCAGTTCGACAGTATGTTTTGATGTCAGTGTTTGATTCAGAACTGTGGTGATGAAAGGATAAGTTGATTAATTAACCATACTTGTGATGGCTGATTAAATTTAGCGGTAAAAATAATGACAAACATCCTCTCAAACATCAGGATTTGCTGCTTAACACCGTTTTAAATTATACTTAACTACATTTTTACTTGTTGTATATGTGTAAGTCTTAATGATGGGGATGGTCATTTTCATGATTTAGCTGCAAATATGGTGAAACTAAACAAAGACACAAGTTTGGTTTTAAAATAAAGTAAAAAATAAAATAACTAAACCTGAAGTCCACCTGAATCATACAGGTTGTGTGTTTCCATTCAGTTTCCTCTAACTATGAGCATCTCCAGCATCCACTTGCCCCAGTACTTTCACGATGAGATTTATGGTCCTGTACCAGCTAACTCAGGTGAAACGCAACCACCTTGTTTCCTTCCTGACTCAGCCAGTTTTCCCGAGAGATCACATATTTGTCTTAGGCCCAGTTCAGCACAGCTAGCATGACCACAATACACAGAACAGAAATGCTGAGGGGAACACGGGAGTGTTATTAGGCTAACAACAGCAAATTAAGTCTCCAGAGAGCTGAGATTACAGGATTATCTGCACGTTGGCTGAAGAACTGCAAGAACGAGATAATATTTATTTCTACTCTATGCAGATGACGCACAGATGTGCATTTACAAATTAGCTCAGCAGGTTTGGGACGATTAAGTTTCGATTCAAGCGTGAAAATCAAGTTTTGTTGGTCTGTTGAGTTGTGTTTTTACTCTTCTTCATCTCACCTCAAAGAGCTGCTTCTGTTGACTGACTATGCTTCACATTTTGCACTCGGTGGCTGCTCGTTAATTACAAACACTGTGTTGCGTTTCATTCAATCACGACTTTTCAAGACTCTTTGCTGCAGTCAGTTGATTCATAGACAGGTGTAAAGAAGATTTTTTTTTCTTTAGTATTTTTACTTGCTTAGTTTTAATGTAGCTGAACTTCAGCAAGTAAAGAGTTATTTTGTGCAAAGTAAAAGAAAATAATTTAGTTGATTTAATAAAAACCAAAGTTTTTTTCCCTTGAATTTCGTGTAGCTCAGTGATTCTCCACCAACATTAGACAGCAGTGATAATAAACAGAGAAAAACAGGAGGAGCTGCCCTGTAAAAAACTGTGATTGCTACCTGAACATATTTATCCAACTGCAGAGCAAAACAGAATTTTAAAATGCAAATTTCATCTTTTTATTGTAAGATGATTTAGGAAAGACAATTTTTGGTAAAATGGGTCAACAAAACTGAAAAAATCAGCTGCACAGGTGCTTAAAAAAGGTCGTTAGAAATGACTGATATGTTTTTCCATTAGGTAACAATTAGATGTGCATATCATTAATTTGTGGTGTCCTGTAAGGCAGATAGGTAAAGACAAAATCATTATCATCACATATTCTGTGGATGCAAAGAGAAAAGAAAAGACAAACAGACTCTTCTGACTGATTTCTTCATATCTCATGTGTTTGCTGTTTTAGATGCAGTTTTTGTCTAATTTATCAAAATGCAGCGTTGTTTTTGTGATGACTGAGTTCAGGTTGTTCAGGTTGTGTTCAGTAAACGAGCTGGTTGGTGGTTTTTGGTTCTTTTCTCGCTGCAGCGTTTGAAGCTGTGAGTCACATGACGGTTCACTTCACAACCCACTTGGCCCAATACTTTCATGATGAGATTTATGAGAGCGACTAACACAGGTGAAAAGCAAACACCTCGCTTCCTTCCTGACTCAGCCAGTTTCCTCCAGGAGCAAAGACTGTCGCACACACACTTTTCACACAACACAGCACACAGCAGCACCGCCATGTACAGAGTCACAAGAGCAGGAAGAGATAACAAAAACATGACTTCAGAGCAGAAATCAGGGAGTGAGGAAAAGGAATTTGCATTTCTGTGTTGATTTTTGAGGAAACTTCAGGTACATAAAGGACGTTCAGACAGAAACAGGCCATGAAGCTGGAAAAACCCTTTTCAAAGAGCAAAAACAATGAAAAAAACACTGCAGCACCTGCAGAGACTCCAGGTGTAACAAACAGCATTTACAGCCTCAGAAAATGGCACCTGACCAAAGGTGTTTGTTTGGGAGAAAACCACACACTTTCACACACACACAGCTCTTATGCACCTTTCATAAAAATCAGACTGGAGTCAGGTTGCTTGACCTCATGAAAGCACAGGTGTACATGCACCTGGGACTCACTGAGGACAGATTGTGATCTGACCCACCAAACTACCTCTGGAGGTGTTCAGGGACTCATCATGACCACATAGCACACACACAAGTGTGTGAACTCAAGTGTGTTTTTAACATATAACAAACATGTGGGCAGAAAAGCACAAAAAACAAACCCTGTTGCTCAGCATCAAAACGATCACTGTGACCTTTTTCTTCAAACCTTCAGCAGAACAGCAGCAGCTTCACAGACATCTTCCATCATTTTCAGTTTTGTTTTGATGTTTATTTGGAGAAGAAGAAGAAGAAGCTGGACAGAAAGATCTGATCTCAGTGTCAAACTCTGGACACGTGTTACGGTGTAAATGTAGTTAGACTTTGCTCATGATGGTTAATAATTAACTCTGATTTATTCAGTGTTTTTTTGGGGCTCAGAACATTGAACAAGACAATAATAAGAGAGAAAACAAATAAAAAAGAACAAATAAAGTATGAAACACATAAACACAGAGAATCCAAGGACATAAACCAGGAAATATTTGTGTCAAATTTTACAAAAGAGGAAATCATGTGGTGAACAAGAAAAACAGGGATCAATATTAATGATTCTGTTCCCAGTTGAAGTTGGTATCAGAGACAAAACTGATTTAATAAAAAAAATGTACAACTTAAGCCAGAAAGTTGTATTTCCCGTCACCCGTTGCGGGTTCGTGCTCCGGTTTGGTCCTGATGCTGCGGTCCTCCTGTGTGAGGAGCTCTGGATGAAAGAGGCTGCCAAGCGGCAGATGTTGTATTAGCTCTGATTCATTTAGAAGATGGATTCGTCCATCGTAACGTCCCAACACGCCGCCTGCTTCTTCCTGAATCAGCAGAGTCCTTCACAGCAGGCCGACGTTTGTCACCAGCTGGACTCAGATCAGCCGCTGGAGCCCCGACAGACAACGGATGAAACATGAACGAAAGCCTTTTCTGTCATCTGCAGTTTTAACATCAGAAAGTCTGATACATGACGAGTTAGTGAGGGCGAGGAAAAGGAAGCAAAATGAGGAAAAAAGAAACAAAAGAAAAGAAAAAACACTGAAAACAAGAAGAAAGAGGATTAAGAAAAATATAAAGGAGAGTGGAAGAAAAATGAGAAGTTATGATGGAAAGGAGAAGAGAAGAATTAAACAAAAGAAGGAGAAAAGAGAGAGGGAGAAATATGAGATGAAAGTAAAGGAGAGAGGGGGAAAAGGTGAAGAGAGGAGAGGAGGAACGAATGTGTGAGACAAAGATGTAACAGAAAAAAGGTGGAGAACAAGTTTGACTTTTGAATCTGTCGGCTTCATCGTCTGCTCTTCCATCAGTCTCCTTAAAGAAAACAAAGGATGGAAAAGATGAAGGACAGGACACTGAAGAAAGGGAAGGAGAGCAGAGAATAATGGAGGACAGGAAACGAGAGAAAAGCCAATTAATGTACAGAGAAGATAAAGAATAAAAACCAGAGAAAATCAGAGACTTTGAACTCAACTTCGCTGCTCTGAACAGACTTTGTGGACAGGAAGTTGGACTTCCTGCGTTCTGCCGCCGCCTGTCCTCCCTCCTGACTCAGCCCTCAGTCCGTTCACACCGGACCAGAACCGACAATATGCTGACTCAGCACCCGGGTCACCGTGTGTGTGTGTGTGTGTGTGTGTGTGTGTGTTTCCTACAACTCGACCAGCTGCTGCAGAAGTCGGCCAGAAAACTACTAACAACAGCAGGCAGCCACCAGCTGTGTGTGTGCGTGTGTGTGCGTGTGTGTGTGTGTGTGTATGGGTGTGTGTGTGTGTGTCTATGGGTGTGTGTGTGTGTGTGTGGTGCAGAAACAAAGTGGCCATCTGGACGTTGTAGTAAAATCTGAGTCCCTGGATGTTTGTTGACCAACAGCAGCAACTTTAAACTGCTGGTGCTGATTCGTGCTGATCAGCAGTTTTATCAATAAGCCTCCGTTCTGTTTCACGCTAAAAAGCGTCCGCGGCACCGAGAACCGAAAACTGACAAGTGCTGAAATTTTATTTTTTATTGCTGTTTGAGTGATGAAAGGTTTCTTTAATGATTCTTCAGTAAAGTTGAATGAATTTGTGATCCAGCTTCAGGTTTTGAGGTGGAACGTTCGTGTTCTCGAAGAAGCCGCGTCACGTTTAGCAAACCACAAAGGAAGTTTCACCGAAACACGACAAAAACGATGGAGATCAAACTGCTGAGTCCCTCAAACAGTCGTGTGTAAGAATCTATTATCGCTTTAAAATGCAGATTTCGCAGAATTGTTTCTGTTATAACTTTAATTACTGACATATTAACGATTTCATGGCACCATATTTGAGCTAATTTTCATTTTAATAAAGTCAAGTTAAAAAAACAACAGAACAAAGAAGCATTTTGTGGTAAAAAGAGGAGATACAAGATTTCCACACTGGTGATACATTAAAGTGTGTGTGTGCGTTCTGCTTACGTTTGTGTGTTTATCTGCGTGTGCAGTTTGTGTTCCACATAAAGCTGCTGTTTTGGCTTTGAGGGATTGTGTGTGTCTGTGTCTCCATGTATCTGTGTGTGTGTGTGTGTGTGTGTTCCCTCATGCTGTGATTACAAAGCACAAACAGCAGCGTGCCCCCCCGCTGCTCCCTCCGCCTGTCAGTAAGACGGAGTGTGTGTCTCGGCCTGAATGGCGACGTTCCCCCCGCCGCTAATTATTCATCACACGGGAAAAAAGGTCGGTGGAACGGGAGAATCTCAGCGCTAACGAGTCGGAGAGCTGCAGCGTGAAGAAGAAACACCTCAGATGAACGAAGGTCGACGGTTCGGATTCAGACTTCCTGTTTTCACCTGAAAGGCTCAAACCAAACAATGGTTGATCAATAATCTGTTCAGGATCTTCTGAGCTGAGGCGTCCGAGTCCAGAGCTTCTGCCTGATCCAAGACGGACCTGAGTTTTAAGGAAGTTCTCTTACTTTTGCAGGAGTTCAGTTATTTCCTGTGTTAAGTCTGAAAGTCTGAGTTTTATGGTTGTGGATTCGTCCTGATGAGGAGGAATGATGGTTTTTTTTACCTGCTAAATAAATTCTGTCTGTGTAAAATGTGGTTGACTGTGTGTGTTTTAAGTTTTTCTACGTATTAATGTAGTGGATTTTGCAGTGTTTTGAAATAATAACCAGTTAACAACATTGAATTCATTCATTTATTTTAATGTGCAACGTAAAAAACCCACAGTGTTGTGCTTCATCTCTGGAACATTGAGGTTTATTTTAAACATTTTTAAGCAGATTATTTACACTGTTTGTGTTGGTTTTCACCTGTTTAGAGCTGCACAGCCTCAGTGGAGACAAACAGCTTGTACCTGCTCACATGGTCGGAGCTCAGCTCACATTGATCACAAAGGTTTAGTTTTTATCACATTCAGTATTTCATCAAGTCTGTTTTGTCTTGGAAATGTCTGGTTTTGGTCACATGTAAAAAAAAGGGGTTGAGGATTATTTTCTATCGAAGTTCAGCAACAAAAAGTGCAGCGACGAAAAGAAAAGACCAAAACTACTTCCTGTTGTAGAGACAGAAGTATTCGCTCGCTGTGGCACGATAACTCATTAATTCACTGATATCTCCATTCAGCCACACACACACAAACACACACACTCACACACACACACACACACACACACACACACACACACACAAACACACACTGATGCATGCAAAAATACTCAAATAAACACACATGTGCCCTGCAGATACAGACTCAGTGTATCGTCGCTCAGTGTGCATGCTGAAAAATGAAAGTGTATAAGCTCACATACAAATGTGTAAATTCACTGAAATCACACACACACACACACACACAGACCCTCATGCACACTCACACACTTGTACACACTTGTACACACACACACACACTCACACTCACACATCTGTCCTGACAGCGGGCGTTAGATTAACCGCCCCATTGGTCCTCTAAATGCCAACTCATTGGTTAATGTTGTGAAGCTGCATGACACGCGATTGAGAGAGGAATAAATGAGTGTGTGTGCATGTGTGTGTGTGTGTGTGTGTGTGTTTCTGCCTCAGTGGGCAGTGTGTGTGATGCCTGCAGTAGAAGCAGCAGCGTCTCCTGCTCTGACGTCTCGTTTCTGAAAGGTCTCAGGTGTGAATCCCACAGCAGAAGCAGTTTGTTGCTGAAGTTCCCTTCAGCTGATCCGTCTGAACTGGTTTTGTCTCTGCTGAGGCTGAGCCGCCGTTTCCTGAGCCGTTAAAACAGATTTGTGGTTAAAAACAGAAAATATAACGTCAGTAAAATCTGAGAGACTGTTTATTGTTTGTGGCACAGCAAGGAAATAAATATTTTAAGGGTTGAATGAATAAAATAAAGGAAAAAAGGCCTTGAAATGAATTTGAAGAACCTGCATCAACTTGGAATCGAGACATTTTAGTCCATAAAGGTTCTTTGTATTTGTGAGTGACGTCATTGTGCATTTTTAAGTAAAGTTCAAAGATTTTACAGATATTTGTTGTTGCATAAAGATGAGCATGACACTTTACCAGACATTTAAACAAATTTTAAGAGTTTTTTATTTCTTTTTAACTTAAAGCCAAACTGAAGTCGTTGTTTTCGGTTGTTTGGATGAGTGTCGGCGTAAAAGCCCTGAACCTGTTTATTTTAAGGTTTAAAAGATAATTATATGACAGTTTTTCTGCGTCCATGTTCACATCCAGGAGGGAGTCAGATAATTAACCTCAGGAGCAAATCAGATTGAGAGAGTTTTCAAAGAGCTTCAGCTGTTCTTCTGCAGTGACGATAGAAATGTAAAGTTTGTCCTGAAGGGGGTGCTAGAGAGCAAACAGCAGCGTCATTAAAATGAAAAACGGTTCAGGAGAGTCTGATATGATTCATCACATTAGATTTGAATATTTCAGTGTGAACGTGTGTGTGTGTGTGTGTGTGTGTGTGTGTGTGTGTGTGTGTGTGTGTGTGTGTGTGTGTGTGTGTGTTTGTGTGT
>JAQMCX010000031.1:814079-816579 GCA_029814765.1 Acanthurus leucopareius
CAGATGTGTGTGTGTGTGTGTGTGTGTGTGTGAGTGTTGGGAAGAGTGCATTTATTTGGAGGCAAAGAGGGTCAAACACATTTACCTGGTGGGGGGGGGGGGTCGTTCAGCGGTGTTTTCTGAGTATTGATCAATAACGGATCGATGCGGTGGCGCGCAGCAGAGGGCGAGCGCAACCAGAGGGGGGGTCGGCCAAACCCACAGGTGATGTGATGAGCCGCTCAACGAGAGTTTATAAGTGCAAAAGTGTTTATTACCGCTGCAGAGGGGGTTTCCTGACACACACACACACACACACACACACACTGATAATAACTCTGCCAAGTGGGCTGATTGAGTGTCGGATTACCACTCGCTTGTTTTCATTGGATTAGCCGCCCAGCGTATCAGGGAAAAGCCTATTAGTAGCCATGGCAACAGAAAGCCGAGGTAATCAGAGCTCTAATTACAAAAGCAGACGGATGCTGCAATCAGACGAGCGAAGAGCAGCTTCTCCAGCCCGTCTGTTACAGGAAACCAGGAAGTCAAACCCATCAAACCCTGAATGTGTCGGATACTTTGTGTTTTTTAAGACAACATGAAGTTCAACGCAGTGAAAGTCTCTGCATCGAACCCGTCCAGTCTGTGGCGGCAGGAAGTTCGGTTTAATGCAGCAAAAACCTCGGAAAGATAGTTTGTTCAAAATCCATTTAAAAGAGCAGCTGCTGTGTGTGAGTTCACAGCTGAAACACTCATGTCGCTCTCGTCAGAGTTTGGTTTGAACTTTGGATAATTTTCGTCACCAAGCAGAATATGCTGAGCCTTCTAGCTTGCTGAGAAGTTGGAGTAAAGCATCACTCCTAGAGATGTTCATAGCTGATCTGCTGTTTAAAAATGTGAAAAATAACCTTGTTCTCTTGTTGTGGATGCGGCTGTAATTTAAGTTTGACCTCCATTAACAGCTGATATCGTTTCTTAGCTATTAAAATCCATGTTTTTGTAGCTGAATGTTTTTAATGTGAAGCAGCAAAAGCAGGAGGTGTTGTGTCAGCAGCAGCCGGAAGTGGAGACCAAGTCGGTGTTCTGCAAGTGTAACGCAGATCTCTGGTTTTCTCACAGTGTTTGCTCTCACGCTGCAAATCCTAAACTTTGAGTTTTAAGTCCTGAACAAGTCGAACTGGACTTTTCATCGACCGCGATGCTTTTTCAGCCTCAGAGCTTCGAGGCTGATGATCTTTGTGCAGCTTCAAATGTCACACAAAGTTGTAAATTATTGCATCTGGTCTGTTTACGTCCAACAATAACTGAAAATAACAACCTTCCACATCGTTTCTTCAACTGAAGCTCGGTAAAGAAACATTTGTTCTTCAAACTTGATTGGCTGCTGTTTGATTGGTCCGAACAAACTGCACTCAGTCTCTCAGGTGAATAATTGACCAATAACAAGTCAGATCCTGTGTGATGTCACTGCGGATGCTCCAGTCTCTTCCCACCACACTTGATCTCCTCCTCTGAGTCGTCCTCTGTCAGCCACCGAGCTCCCATCATGCCTTGCTCAGGGGCACGTCAGCATCACTCACTCCAGCAGTCACTCTGCTGCGGTTCTCACTCTGAGTGGACGTCAGGTTGCGGCTCGTCGTCCCGGTCGCCCTCGCAGACACGCTGATTGAGTTAAGAAAAGTTAGCGACAAGCTTTTAGCGCCGCGGGCAGCTGACGGTCCGATGACGTGGGACGACGGGAACCTGATCCCTCGTTATCAGCACTCGCCCGGCGAATGATGCAGTGCAACAGAGACGGAGACTGAGTGAGCACATCTGCCTCAGCCTCGTCCAGCTGCTGCCCGCACTTTAACAACATGTTCTGCTGTCAGACGAGAAGAGACGAACGCTGACGACACGAGATGAGACCAGAAGTATGAATGTTCATGAAATCATTCTGGTTTTTGTTTGAAAGGTATGAAATGTACACGATGAGATGTTTCTGCTCTGCTGCTGAGAAATAGTTCCAATAAAATCACCAAACTGTCTGGATTAAAGGTTCGAAAAAGGACCCGAAAGCAAAACAGAAAGACCAAAAGTTGAGGAAATAAAAGGCACTTTTTTATAACAAAAGCCAATAAAGTAAGAAAAACTCAAATATTAAAATGATAAGTATAACCAAGTGAGAAGCAGAAGCTGCAGAGGACCTTCGTCTTGCCCTTGTTCTCATGCAGTTCGCGTTTTCAAACAGTTAAGTTTGGGAAGTTTAGATTTAGAAGATGTTTGTTGTTTCAGATCCGTCTGTTTTCTTTCAGTTTCACAAACTGAATCATCTGGATTAAAGTTTGTGTTTGTTGGCTCCATCCGTCCTGACCTCCTCCATATGAGGACATGACATCACCTGACTTCCTCCTTTGTTGCGTCATGATTTAATCAACCCCTAGAGGGCGCCACCGAGCAAGAAACTTCAACACGAGACAAAAAATGTTCCCTGAGCAGACGACTGCTTTTGTGTTTTAGGACAAGCTGGAAAATAAGAGTG
>JAQMCX010000031.1:819079-830106 GCA_029814765.1 Acanthurus leucopareius
TCTGTTTGGAAAAGAGGCAGTGACTGATGGAAAAAAGCCAAATGGATTTAAATGATGAGCAGATGAGGTAAAGATTGATAGAAAGAAGAGAGAGAGATGATTTTACAAAAATTTTACCATCATTGTCTCCTCGTCTTCTCATCAGGAGGAGCCCTTTTTAATGAACACTGACATTAACTTAAGCTAATTTACATGCAATTACATCAAATGTTTAGTTTAATAAAAAGTAAAATGATGATACAACAGGGAACAGTGCAGCCTTACAAACATCTGACGGTAACAAAAATCTACAGAACACGAGTGTTTGATGGCAAAATTTGCTTCATTGACACTAAAACAATGATGCACACTGGCACAGATTTTAGCAAAATAATTCAAACTCATTTAATAAAAAATTTTAACATTTACTTATTATCACTTCAGATTTGAATTTGCATTTATATTTTATAAATGTGCTGCTAAAGAGTAGAAACAGACAAACACACTAATGATTGAAATCTCGGCACAAACTGGTTACACGAGACGAGAGTCATCGACAGCAAAGTGAAGTTCACAGTCGTGTCAGTAAAGATGCAAAAATTCTGAGTTTTTACAAAAAAAGGTAAAGAAAAATGGTCACCGCATGAAATAAATTTAAATTTTAACTTTTATTCTGAACTCATTTGGGAAGGCAACGTCAAAGTGGGTCTATTAGGTTGTTTTTGGATTAAAAAATGTGCTGTTTTGTCACACGTTTAAACTGTGTAGCATCACTTCTGTAGCGTCCGAGTCAACGAGCTGCAAACTTTCAGTCAAAACTTACTTACAACACAGGAGCGAACTGTAAGTTTGGGATTTTTGAAGTTAACCAGCAGACAGCAGCATAAAGCGACGAGCACAGTTTAACCTGCTAATATCTGCAAGCTAGCTGTTATCACGTGGGACGTTGCTCGATTAGCATGCTAATTGTGACTCATCTGTTTCCATTTATTCTAATCAAATGATTCGAAACATTAAGTTAAAGTTCAACTTTATATCTGATTATAGATTTGTTTCTTTTTGCATATGACACAGGAAGTACAGGCCAAGCAAGAAAAAAAAGAAAAACCCTTTATTTCCTTTTTATTTCTGCTATTTCTCATAAATTTCTGTTCATCCTCATAACAAATTTCCACCTTAAATATTCCTGGTGTTTTGTAGTCTTGAGTATGCCTTGTAAATACTCGTATGCTCACTTTGAAACACTTTTTGCTTGCTGTAATTGTTCATGCTGGTCGTTAACGGATCCCTTCCTGATGCACGTCCAATAAAAGTGATCCACGGTCCTCATTCTGTGCAAAAATAGATTCCAGAATTCATCTGAAGCTAATTTGAGGCTTCGGCACTCTGAGTTGGACGAGTTTTAGTTTTTTAATTTCCATTTCTTGTTACTGTTCCTCCAAACTGTCTGAAAGGGAAAAGATGCTCAACTTCAAATGTTATTTGTGTGACTGGAAGCATCACATCAACACTCTGAGACGAGAACTGAGGATTTTGAATAAAAACTGCATGAAAAACTGTTTCAGTGTAAATATAAACGACAGACGAGTGCAGTCTCTCATGGAGTGTGTGTGTGTGTGTGTGTATGTGTGTGTGTGTGTGTGTTACAGTAGCATTACTCTGAATCTTGCTGCTTTGCCATAATGGACTCCATGAATAAGAGAGAGAGAAAAGCCCAAACAGCCTCAGGTCGAACGATCAGCGGTGGCTTTTTAACCTCTGCACACACACACACACACACTCTCTCTCTCTCTCACACACACACACACACACACACATAGATGTGTATATTTGGACACTCACACTCTCTCCTTCCCTCTTGAGGGCAAGATTATGTCGAGGTAAAGTGACACACACACACAGTTCGTGATACATGAGCACGCACTGAGTCAGGAATCGACACTCGCGCTCTCGTTTTCGGCGAGTTTCTTCTTCTTGAAGCTGCATGTTGTGACAGTTTTATTTGACTGCAGTTGCCTAAAGAGAGAGAAATCAGAGATGCGCTGAGTCACGGAGGTCCAACCATGCAGATCTGAGACAGGAAGCAGAATGCAGCGAGATTTATAGAAACAGGAAGTGATGGGAGAAAGAGTTACGTTCTTTACTTAAAGCTGCATTCATCAGTTTTTAGCCAGCAGAGGGCAGAAAAACACAGAAAAAAGGTTTTATGTATAAAATAATACAAATCACCAGATTATTAACTGAATGTGCGAAAAAACAGTCTCAGCATCCCATAAACTTATTGATCACAGTGTCAGAAGATGTAAAACAGTGGTTCTCAACATGTGGGAACTAATAAACTAATTATTTTCATAAATTAATTCTAATCTTTTTAACTTATTTGTATTTTTGGTGAATGTTTAGCTTCTATTGATTTCTGTGTTTCACATTAAAAGCACAACTCTTTCCCCACAGGCTTTTATTGTGAAGAAAAAACACACAGGAAGTTTATACAGTCGATTCAGAAGCTGAACAAAATACTTGCAAAAAGATCTTAATGTAATTTATTAGGGAAGGAGAACAGATTTTTATTTAATGAAATCTGATGTTAGAGGGGAATTTAAGTGTGCAAACTGAATTAAATTCCATAAGTTTGATTTGTGTTGTGAATAAAAAGTGTGTGAACCTTCGCTCAGCTCGTGTCAGCTGATGCTCACCTGTGTGACCACGTCCTGTAGATCTCAGTGGTGGGTCAGCTGGCTCAGTTCATCCCGGTGGATCAGATCACCACCATGCGGGTGCTGAGGACGCTCAGGGCGCTCCGTCCTCTCCGGGCCGCGTCCCGCTTCGCTGGTATCAGGGTAAGAACCAGCCGAGCTCTCCTGAAGCTCCGCCCGACTGACCGACCCGAAACCTGCCGCTCGAAGGGGAAAACCAAGCGCACATGTGGGGCTTCGCTGGCTTTTAGAGATGCTCTTTTTCCTCTCACACTCTTTCTTTGATTGGACTTCACATCTCGGACGAATGTTTGAGTTACACATCCAACATTCATCATTTAACCAACTTAACTTTGTCACTTTTTCAGCAACTGAAATCTCTGATGAGGAGAAAAGTTTCTTTTTACATGAAACGTGACGGTTTTTGAGTCTTTCTTGCAGCCTTGACCTTCATCTGTGACTCTAAATGTGCTCATTTTATTTCACTGACTCCTGGATAACAAGTTCATAGTGCAACTGTTCTCTTCTCATCCTCATATTTTAAATCTGCAAACTGTTTTTAAAAAGCTTTTAAAGCATTTAATAATCGATAAATACAAACCAGAAGTATCAGGACACAGTTTGCTGTATTAAACCAACATTGGCTCTGATTTATCAGTGAACAGTTTGATCTGTTTCTCCTCCACAGTTTGTTTTATTTGGACCTTGAAGATGAACTGAATATTAAAACATTTACTCTGATTTTTTTTAATTTAAAATAATCAGTTTTTCATTCTGTCTTCAGCTGATCGGAGCTTCAGTCTTTTCTGTTTCACAGGTCAAAGCTCAGATTGTCCTCAAAAACGACCAAACCTTGTTGATTCCTCCTTCACTCCTTCATTTCCTGCAGGTTTTCCAGTCAGCTGGTGTTTAAACTGACTCACCTTGCTCTCCCTCCTCGTATCCACAGTTCTGATTGGCTGGTTTCCTCTGTGACTCTTCTGCTCCGTCTTTGTCTTTCATTAAGTTAAATGTCCTGTTTCTCTTCCTTCCTTTCTTTCCTGTCTGTCTTCCCTCCTGTGCCTGTCTGCCTCTCTCTCTCCTCCAGGTCTCATTGGTCAGTTTGGTGGCCAACACGTTGGGTTATTCAGACTTCGCAGCCATCAAGTCCCTGCGGACGCTGCGAGCCCTGCGGCCCCTCAGAGCCCTCTCCAGATTTGAAGGCATGAGGGTAAGAGTCAGTATTATCACACCAAACACACCTGGGAACCTTTATCCAACGTTACCTGAAGTGCTGGGAGGACTGGGAGGACTGGGAGGAGAGTTCGGTTTATACTCTGCAATCAAACCTCAAAGATCTAACCGACATTTTCTTTAGTAGTTTCATCAGGATTTAAAAAAAATTTAAAAATCAGACAACAAACCAAGAACGGACGGATGGAATTTAAATAATTTAAAACATAAATTTATAAAAACATGGACAGTTAAATTAAGGACGTGTTCTGGTAAGTTTTATTGGCTCTTGATGCATTTTGTCAGCGTTGAGAAAATATGAGATTTATGAGGTTGTTTACATCCTGAAAAGTGACACAAATGAGGGACGAGAAAAATAAATCAGGTGTTTCCTTGTTGGTCACATTCGAACCACATTTTAGAGCCCAGGTGTGTTTGTGTGTTTTTTTAGTGTTTCATCTTGTAACATCTCACCTGCTGTTTCATCTTCCCGCCTCCTCTTTCCTGCTCTCTGATTGGTCCATCTCGTTACGTCCCGTCAGTGTTTCAAAGCAGCTCTGACTTCATTTGTTTCTCCTCAGAGTTTTTTTTCTCTTTCAGAAAACAAAAAAAGTGTTAAAACTCGTGTGTGGGTTAAAACTTTGTCCATAAATCAGAAACATCAACCCTTCGGTCTGTTTCTGTTTCATCAGTATTACTGTCGGCGTCAGAGAGTCGGCGTCCTGCAGAAACTTCATCTGCACAGAAACAAACAAGGAAAAGAGACGAAGCTCCTTTATTTCCAAGTGAGACTAAAAAAAGACAGCAAATAATGATTCACAGCAGAAAATCTGAAACTATTTCAAGGATCATTTTGATTATTGTGAACAATATCTTTTCCTTTATTAATATTTCAAACAATTTCATGTAAAATTTAAAAAAAGAGTTCATGTTAAAACCTTGTTACGATTTGAAACTGAACGTTAATGTTTCAGGTGTCGAGTTAAAACTCTGAAGATTTAAAGAGCTGAAATGAAAGCAGGTTTTTTTGCAATCCAGTTTCTTGTGATCCTGGAAGTTTTTAAAGTTCTTGAATTTTCTTTTCTTCGTATAAAAAAGTATTTCAGTTCTCAAAGGAAAACAGACATTTACAGACAAATCGTTCAGAGTTTTTGATCAAAGTCTTCGATCTGTGTTTCTTTATGAAGCTCCTCAGTTTCAGCAGAGAAAAGCGGCGGCTGGTTTTCAGGTTCAGATCAGAGGTGAACTGTTCAGACGGAGGCGTGCAGGATGCTGACTCACACGGGGTTCAGGAACCGTGGTGCATGCTGGGAATAAAGTCTGAGCTTTCACTCTCCCATGATCCTCCTCTCTCCTCTTTGTCTGGCTAATAAGATTAACTCGCATGTCAATTTACAAATGCTGTGCGCTCAGCACCACGCTGCTCACTCAGCATGGGATTCTGGGTGGAAGAACTGCATTGTGGGTATAACGAGAAGGGCTGGAGCGGCAGGTTGATTTTTTGGTGTGTGTCTGTGTGTGTGTGTGTGTGTGTTGCGGTGACATTAGCTGACTCAGCTCTCTCACTCTCTGTGTGAGCACCAACGGGAAAGAGGAAGCTGAATTAACCAAAAAATACAAACCGTCCGTAAGAGTTTCACATTTCAGTCCGACTGAAAAAAACAAAGAAAACTCAGCTTTTTAAACAAATGAAGTGATGGTTTCAGGAATGTGCTGCATTCAGGTGATGTGGGAGATAAAAACACCAGGATCAAAGTTTTTCAAAGTTTCAAAAAATAGCAGCTGACACGACAGAGAGTGACGGAGAAAGTCAGCGAATGTGACTGAGCGTGCACAAACAAAGCAAAGCTAAGAGTTTTGTGTGTGTGTGTGTGTGTGTGTGTGTGTGTGTGTGTGTGACCCTGTCGGTCCAGGTGGTGGTGAACGCTCTGATCGGGGCGATCCCCTCCATCATGAACGTGCTGCTGGTCTGTCTCATCTTCTGGCTCATCTTCAGCATCATGGGCGTCAACCTGTTCGCCGGGAAGTTCGGCCGCTGCGTCAACCGCACGGGTCACATCTACGAGGCCGCCTTCATCAACAACAAGTCCGAGTGCGAGGCGCTCAACGACACCTCGCTCTTCTACTGGACCAAAGTCAAGGTCAACTTCGACAACGTGGGAGCCGGATACTTGGCTCTGCTGCAAGTGGTGAGCGACGTCAGGGGTTTAAACAGGGAGGAGGGTCAGTTATTCTACACTGTTTTTCAGGTTTCAGGTGACAGAAAAATCCAACAGAAATCTGGTTAAATCTCTGTCTGTCTTTCCTAAACTGATATTTACAAATCAGGCACACTGCTGCTCTCTTTGCCTCCATTTAACACTTGATCTTTGATTTAGAACTGATGACCGAAACAAACATTTTTCCTCTGTGGTTTGTTCAGAAGGCAGAGTTGCTGAATGGAGCAAACTGTGTTGTGACGTCTCTTAAATATGTTGTCACAGGTTTTCTTTGATGCATCTTATGTACTGAAGGAATATTACAGGCAGCAGAGAGTCTCTGATGCTCTCCAGCAACAACACGGTGATGCTTTTCACTCCAGAGTTAAGACTGTAAAGTAAAAAGTATTAAGAATATTGTAAATCCAGGATAAATCGAGAGAGAAACAGATGTGTTTGCCTTATCAGCACCACGGACAGCGACATGGATTTATCCACACAGAGCAGAGAGGCTGCTGATATGTCCGAGCCGTGGCCGCGGTTATTGATTCCAACTGTCACAAATAGTCAGAAAGAGGATCAATGAGTCAGATCAGACTAACATGTTCAGCTTAACAGCAAAAGGGGGGACGGCAGCTCCCCCTGAAATCTCCTCCTGCTCTCTAGTTACTGATAATTAATCCACATCTTTAATTCAGTCGATATCAGCTTTTCGTTTCTGCAGTTTCTTGTTATTTATTAGCAGAAATAAAAGCTGATATCGAAACATTAATCTGTGACGAGGAAATATTGACAAATTAATCAGCGGAGCTTAAGTTCAGAGTTCTTCTCGGCATCAGACACCTGACAGACTGGAGGAATCATGGACTCTTTGTTAAACTGTCACTGCGCAGCATGTGAATCATTAGAGCACCGTCGGCCATTTTTGTTTGTCAGGCAGTAAACAGAGGAGGCTTTTTTTCTGCAGAGTGATTCATGATACATTAGGTGCCCTTTAAGTGGCTTTTAGACGCTTAAAAATCACCTCTGGGGCTTCATTTGTGGCGTGGGTTGAGGCTTTTTCTTGCCGACTGGAGCACAAAGCAAATGAAATCACAGAACAAACTGTTCTGTTCAGCCCTCGAACGCACCTCCTTCACGTTTTAAAAAAATGCATCTTCATCTTGTTGATTGCTCGCTCTCAGTCTCTGGGTTTTTAACTTTTCTCCCCCCTGGACGATCCCACCGTCCTCTGATCTCAGAGCAGCTGTGAAACTCAGCCACAACGAAGCTGCAGAAGAAGAGGAAGAGGAAGAGGAAGAGGAAGAGGAAGAGGAAGAGGAAGAGGAAGAGGAAGAGGAAGAGCAGCTGGATGAGACTTTTTACAGGAAACAAAGAGCTTCAAGTGAGGACAAGGAGGCACAAAAACAAAAAAAAACCTCTTTAAAGGAAATTAAAGCTGAGTGTCTCCTCCACAAACCGTGGGAGGGTTGACTTTTCTGCCGCTCCCCCTCCCTCCCTCGCTCTCTTGATCTCGTCTTTTCTTTCGTTCCGTCCATTTGCTGTCTTAGCCTTAATTTCCCGCCCACACCTGTTCTTTACCGCTCTCACTTTTGACTTTTCCACTCGTCCGCTCGCCCTCACTCTCTCTTTGTCTCCATCTGTCATTTTAGCTTTAATTTCTTTCCACTGCCGCCTTTCTCTCCCTCCGTCCATCCTTTTTTCCCCTCCTTAATTGATCATTTCTTCTTCTTTCATATGTTCATTTCTTCTTCTTTCATATGTTCATAAAACTCAAACACTTTCAGTTGCATGTAGACAAAGAAAATATATATTTTTTAAAAATGGATGGACCAAGATTAACAGTACAGCTGTGAGCTGCTGTTGAAACTATTTAAAGGGAATCTTTCATGTATACATTCAATAATGAATTTTAAATTATTATTAGTAAAAGATACATGAGTCAAACTAAAAATTAACATGTCAAATAAATTTTTCCCAAAGATGGTTTCTAATATTTCAGGAAGTTTTTATCTCACATGTAATTGTAATTTTAATATTAAAAAACAGAATTCTGTAATTACCACATGTGGCCACAGTGGCCGCTGTTCAGCAAAAGTTACATAGGTGCACCTTGAACTGCATGAAGTTTATTCACGTTTCCACTGTGATTTAGTCATTTAAACTGAATGTTCCCCTTTTTGATGTTGGTTTTTTGACAGAATTTCTTCGTCTTTACTTCACTGTTGGCCAAATTGTGAAATTAACTTTTATTAAAATGAAGTTCAGCATTTCAAAGCCTTTTTTGTCACTGAGGAGGATCTTTCTGTCCTTCCATCTATTTTATTTGCTTTACAGAATCGTTTTCTCTTTTATTTTCTGCCCTTTTTCATCACCATCTCTTTGTTTTTCCCTTTCTGTCTCTCCATCATCCATCATTAACACAACATGAACAAAGCCAATTACGTCCACTGCAACCCCATCTTGCCTCCACTGCTTCGTCCTCCTTTATCCCTCCATCACTTCCTGTTTTTACAAGCCTTAGTTTTTTCTTCCTCCCTTCTTATTCTTCTCCTGTTTCACTTTCTTTTCTGTAGTTTGCTCTCTGTTGTCGTTCTCGCTCTCTGTCGCCCACCACAGGAGTCCTGAGAGCCTCCAATCAATCAGCATCTGAGAGGCTTTTATTTTTAGAGCGACTTCAGCCAAGTGGGAGGGAAGTAAAGAGATGGAGGGAGAGAGAGGAAGGGAGGAAAAAAGAAAGTGGAGTTACAGTTGAAGAAAGGCAATTAAGATTGAGCGAGCAAATGGAAAGAAACAGCAGTGAAGGAAGAGAGATGGAGGGACAAAATAGTGAAGGAGGGAGAGAGATTCAACCGAAGAGCAGATGGACAGATGTGGAATGGATGGAGGAAAGGTGAGAGAAAAGGAGAGGTGATGTTAAAAATGAATGTCAGTACAGAGGAGGACAAAGAAATAGAAGCACACAGAAAACGATAAGTAAGAGAGATTAATTGTAAGTTTGAGGAAGAAAGAAAAAAAAGAAGAGTGTAAAAAGAGAGATGGAGAAATGATTAAATAATGAGTCTCACAGACAATAGAGAGGAAAAAAGGAAAAAAAGGTAAAGAAGTTGTCCATCAGCGTGCTGCTACTTCCCCCTCAGCCAGCGAGAACTCGACAGCAGTCAGAGTGTGGTTGCCTTGGCAACGAGTCGCTCAGCATCTCTCCGTGTTTGGCTGGTCGGCTTGGCAACGGTTGGCGGGGGCAACCCTTCCATTAGCATCTGGAAATAGCTCCGTGCTGCAAAAATGATGCAGGGAGACTTTGGCGAGCTCGGTTTCTGCTTCTGAGCCCTGAAGCTTCTGGTTTGTTCTGATGTGCAGACGTTGTTCCAACACAACGATTCTCACAGTGTACGCAAACTTTTCACATAACGAGGAAACATGGAAAAGACACAGTCATGTTGTAAAGTTACAGCAGTTACAGCATCAGGTGAATTCACTGAGTAAGTGATCGACTTGTCACTTCAGCTCTACAACAGAGACGCTGTCTAACTTCTTCATGCACAGTTCGATTAGCAGAGATCATGTTGATGTTTCTTCAGCATCTGTGTAAAAACTAAAGTCTCCAGGAAAAAATCTGGATGAGGTTGTTCAGTGTAACATTTAAGTGTGTTTGTAGGTTCAGTGAGGCAGCGAACTGATCACCTGTGAACGTCGTTTTCACACCCGTTAAAAATCTGAGCACGTCATCTTTTACAGTGAGCCTCTGCATCCAACAGACCATAATAATAACAAGTGGTAACCTGTGGCAATGTGCTGATTTCAGCTCCACTTGGACAACACTGTTTTATTTCTTCACATCTGCATCTTCTTCCCTTCGTTCTTTCTTACATTCTGTCTTCCTCTTCATCTCTAATCCCCACTGAGGAAGGAAGTCCATAAAAGGACTTGTTGATTCTTTCATTGAGAAAAACACGGCAGCGGTGTTTCCATGGTGCCCTGAACCTCTCTCTCTCTCTCTCTCTCTGTCTGTCTGCTAATTTACTGCTAAAACAGGAAGGTTGCTTCAAGATCTCTTTTGTGCAGTTATTCACTCAAGTGCAGGAAATGTGCAGGACGTCGTCTTGGTGACGAGAGAGCAGAGAGACACACTCGACACACTCGACACACACACTCAGACTCAGAAAACAGCAGCTCGCTCACACTCATAAACATGCAGGAGAACTAGAAACAGATACTGTAGACATCAGTCCATCCTGCACATGGCCAAAACTATGTGGACACCCTCTGATACTTGAGATAATTTCCTGTCAGGCCTTGTTGTCCTGCTTTACTTCACTTTAAGTGATGGAGCATCCAAAGACTGCTCCTTAAAGACATGACATTTCCAGTTTGCTGTGTTTGAACACTGTGGTCTGAACTGAACGTGGACTGTGAGCCGGATGTGATCACACAACATCAGTGCTGGACCTCACTGATGCTAAATGAGATCAGCAGCAGGCTCAACATCTTCTGGAAAGACATGAACCAGAAGGGTGAAGTCTTTAAAAAACCATTTCGATCAGCAAAGAATGGACACTGTATGCATTGTATACGTTATATTCATGGTTTTCAAATACATTGATCACGTTCAAACTGAGTGATTTTGGCTTCTGAGATCATTCCATGTGACCGGTTTTTATGTCTGAAGACGTAACAACATTTAAAGAAGAGAGTTGAGGGTCACTGTGTGATGATTTAATTCTTTGTTTTTGTTTGCAAGGCGACATTCAAAGGCTGGATGGACATCATGTACGCGGCGGTGGATTCACGAGCTGTAAGTGAAGAGTTTGAACCTGAACTTTGCTTCGAGTAAAGAGGGATGAAGAAACCAGGCAGAGATTCAATGATTACCGTATTTTCCGCACTATAAGGCGCATCGGATTATAAGGCGCACCTTCAATGAATGGCCTATTTTAAAACT
>JAQMCX010000031.1:834902-847475 GCA_029814765.1 Acanthurus leucopareius
GTGTGTGTGTGTGTGTGTGTGTGTGTGTGTGTGTGTGTGTGTGTGTGTGTGTGTGTGTGTGTGTGTGTGTGTGGAGCTGTGTAGGGGGTTGGGGTTGTCTGTGATGACAGCAAAGCTCTTCTTTGGGTTTATCATCCCGGGATAACAAGGAAAAGATGGATGAATTACAGTGTTTGACTTGCTGTCAGAGGAAGCGACAGCTCAGCCCTCCAGAACCAATTACTCAGGTTGTAATCACAGCAGATCTGCCACATAAAGGCTGAAACATCCAAACCGAGAGCTTTTAGATGATGTAACTCGCTGGATGGTCCTCAAATAGATGAATATCTTGGTCATCTAATTTCTTCAGCTAATCAATTTTAGGAGATAAGACAGAAAAATCCCCCAAAATCCTGTGTTGGGTTCAAATTGAAATCAGTTGTGCAGGATGATGCCTTTAAAAATGTTTATTATAATGTTATTATAAATCTAAGTATGTTAGTAATTATTACTGTGATGTTAAAAATATTTAAATACTTGAATTTATTGGTAAGAGGGTTAGGGTTATAAAGTGATGTGGTCAGGATCTTTTTGGCCTCAGAGACTCCATCAGGTGTAAAGGAAGGCCTTAACTTTGACCTGGGAGCATAAAGTTTGAGAGATGTTTAGGAAGTAGGAGGAGTTTTAAGAAAGGAGCTTTTGAGTGGCATTATGGGACATGTAGGGTCCAATTGTCATGGAGTTTTGGAGAGTAGAAGTCAGATCATCTTGACTTCTAATGCCTCTATTCAGACAACTGCTTTTTTATTTTATTATTCGATGAAATTAAAGTGTTTACTGTCTTTTAAAGTAAATGAAAATAAAGCATAAAGAATGAAAGCCTGATAATAAAAGTTTGTCATCGACAAAAAAGAGAATTTCACCGTTTCCTCAGAGGTTACCTTCCCGTTTTGGACAACACAAAGGGAAGGTACTTCCTCTACAGCACGGTGAAGAAGTGGGATGCCCATTGTTGTCCATTTTCTCAGTGAAAAAATGCTGGAAATCTTGAATTCTTGTGTGATTGCACCATTTCACATTATTAACATATTTTTTTATCATCTGTTTTTCAGGTATCGTGCTTGCTGACATCATTGAGAAGTACTTTGTTTCACCGACGCTGTTCCGAGTGATTCGATTGGCCCGTATCGGACGGATTCTGCGTCTCATCAGAGGCGCTAAGGGCATCCGGACGTTACTGTTTGCCCTCATGATGTCCCTTCCTGCTCTCTTTAACATTGGACTCCTCCTCTTCCTGGTCATGTTCATCTACGCCATCTTCGGCATGGCCAACTTCGCCTACGTGAAACGGCAGGCGGGGATCGATGACATGTTTAACTTTGAGACTTTCGGGAACAGCATGATCTGCTTGTTCCAGATCACCACCTCCGCCGGCTGGGACAGTCTGCTCAGCCCCATCCTCAACAACTCCCCAGAGGAGTGCAACCCCAACATCCCCCACACGGGCACCACCGTCCGTGGGAACTGTGGGAACCCGTCAGTGGGAATCACCTTCTTCGTCACCTACATCATCATCTCCTTCCTCATTGTGGTGAACATGTACATCGCCATCATCCTGGAGAACTTCAGCGTGGCCACAGAGGAGAGCACCGAGCCGCTGAGTGAGGACGACTTTGAGATGTTCTACGAGGTTTGGGAGAAGTTTGATCCAGAGGCAACGCAGTTCATCGAGTACGCCAAGCTGTCAGATTTTGCCGACTCATTGTCAGAACCGCTGCGCATTGCCAAGCCGAACAAGATCAAACTGATCTCCATGGACCTGCCGATGGTCAGTGGGGACAAGATCCACTGCCTGGACATCCTGTTTGCTTTCACAAAGCGAGTGCTGGGCGAGTCGGGTGAGATGGACGCCCTCAAGCAGCAGATGGAAGAGAAGTTCATGATGGCCAACCCATCCAAGATCTCCTACGAGCCAATCACTACGACTCTGAGGCGAAAACAGGAAGAAGTTTCTGCCACCGTGATCCAGAGGTGTTACCGCAGACACCTGGTGAGGCGGCAGATGAAGGCCGCCTCCTACTTGTACCGCCAGATCACCACACCTCGGCATGAAGGAAATGAAGGTGAAGAAGGTGGCGAAGTCGTGTTCGGGGAGGATGCGCCTGAGAAAGAAGGGCTGATCGCTGCCATGATGAGGGAAAACTACGGGTCAAGTTTGTTAGGGATAGAGCGCTCAGAGACAATTTCCTCCACATCATCCCCACCGTCCTACGACAGCGTGACGCGAGCAACATCAGAGATCTTTCACCCGCTCGCCGCCAAGACAGAAACGATCACTGTTGAAACTGCAGGCAGCGAACCGAGCGAACAGTCGCCTTCAACGGTCGACCCTGACAGACAGCAGGAAACGGTACCATAGCAGGAACCAAAAAGCAAAAAATTCAACAAATGAGGAAATCCTCGTTTGGGGTTTAGCCTGTTTGTTCTTTTGTTTACTGAATGTACCATAGCTGAGGAACGCTGAGAAGGCGGCAGAGAGAAGCTATGAGCGAAGAACTGCAACTGAGGAGTGACTGACGGAGCAAACAAAGTGGAATATTTACTACCTTTAATGTTATGTCCCGTTCCCTGTGGAGATTCCCGGACTCAACTCAACACGTTTTTGGAGTTTCTTAAAGGGAAGCAGAAAAACTGCAATAACAGGGAGGGAAACCCTGTCTGTCGAGTCAGCTCTGCCTCTGCTAGAGTGAAAGACAGAAGCGTAGATCCCTTTGACCTCTTGGGGTCTGTCGTGTCGACCAGAGCCGAGGGTTCGGAACACTGACTGACCTTTGACCTCAGCTACAGGGAGTCAGAGGGGTCAAAACAACTATATCAGATGTATCCATCATTTATTGGCCTGGGGGGTTTGTGCCTTCCCACAGTTGATCAATATTCTCAGAGTCCTGGTGGTGTTTCTCGACTCGCTGACAGTCTACAACTTTCTGACTGACTGACTGAGACTCGAGAGAGGAGGAGGGAAAATAATGACAACGTGATTTAAAAATGTTTTCGTAGTAAAAGTATAACTTTGTTGATGTTACCAGTCTTTTAATAGCGGTACAATTATTACTATTTTTTATATTTTTTAGAGTAAGTTGAAGAAAAAAAACAAGCAGTCTCTCTCTCTTTCGACTTTGGAGTGGCTTTAGCGGCTGTGAGAAAGAGGCTGAACTACCACGTTGTAACAGACGAGAGGAGAGGGTGCCGTCAGGAGAAAAACACTTAAAAACCAGAGAAGCAACTTCATCTGTTTTTGTTGGCAGTTTTGCACTTTTGAGTTTACATTGCTGTCACTTTACCGCTCATGGGCAAAGACACACTGAAAAAAGGGATGTATTTATTCATTTCGTCCTCTGAAATCTTTTGGGATAAAACCAAACACTAGTACAAGTGCACAATGAGATTTCCTACTCAGTCCCGGACTCTTCCAACATGTGTTTGGCCCCGCGTGGTAAACGTCCTCATGTCCATCACATTTTTGGCTTTTGGGTGATTTGTCTAAAAAATCAGATTTACAGGTGATTTTTTTTTACCTTCCCTTCATTTTATGAACAAAATTTAACAGGAAACTGCTGCATCATTTCATTGCATGGAAATAAAACTAGAGGTTACTGGCTTGTAGTTGATATGAGTATGATTTTGCAAGAATTAAAAGTTCACACATGAAGTCAAAACTTTAGCCAAATCAAAAACTCTATTTTAGACTCAACAATTTGGTGTAAAAGGTTGAAGGGAAATTATTTTTATTCTCTTCTGTTTAAATTTAAAATAATATAATAAAGATTTGAAACCAGAAATGACATATCGTAAAACCCTGCAGGCATGAAAACCTAAACTCTATTCACATCTATTAAAGGCAGGATTAAACATTGTTTTGTGCTGGTAAAAATTACTAGACTGTTGGTTTCAGGCAAACTTAGCAGAGATGCAAATAAAACAAATTCAAAGGAATATTTATCCCTCTTTGGATTTCACCAACTGAACAAAGGATGTATGCAGGTCTCTGTGGGTCACTAACATATTCTTTTTAGGCTTTTTAAACAATGAATTGCAGCTTTTTTATATTAATCATTGGATTTAATTTTGCTGTTCGGACTTTTTTGACAAATCACCTGCTGTCATTCTCTCTCCGTCTGGTTAGAGTTCAGCTCGGCACTCACAAGAGCTTAAACCCAGTTCCTCGAGGCTGAATGGGCTTAAATTCTATAAGGTGTCGATCAACCCTGACCGGAGTGCGACAATCAACTTAGCACATCAGCATCACGGTTTCACCCCGTTTTGTTTTATGAGAAGCTCCAATCTGCCTCCAGTGTCCTGGAAAAACCTCACCTTTAAAAAACTGTGTGACAGCTGATCACAACAGGTCAGTCCTCATCTGGAGACGTCCCTCAGAGTGTTTCACGGTTGTCAAAACTCATGAAACAAGTGACGCGTTGCACATCAGAAATCAACAATAAGAGGTCAACAATAGAAAAATGTGGACTGTCATCAGGCTAATCATTAACACTTAACCTTTTTTATCCTAGATAATTGATTCTACGAGTCTGAGGTTGTTTGTTTTCAGGGAAATATCTGTTAGGTTACAGTTACTAGTATTTAATAACTGTAAACTTGAAATATACACTCAAGAAGACAGTCAGACAATCTATCTTTGGTCAAAATATACTAACAGTCTGGAATAATCTGAGGACGGCTGCAGCTGAGCAGGATTTTCCTGAACACTGCTTGGAGGACGATTAAAGCTTTTCAGCTTCCTGTTTCCACCAAACAGCATGAAGGGTTTCTTTTGAAATGAGGGGAATTAAATAAGTAAATTCTGATTTATTGTTCTTATTTGGATGATTTTGTCTAGATGAGGTTCTCAAAAAGAAAAGTTGATTTAAATGATTTAAAAGTTTACTTCTCTAATGTAGGCGAACTCAACTTCTTATATCAGTCACATTTAAGAGATTAAAAAGTATTCCCCGATGAATTTAAAGGTATAAAAGGAGACTCTTCAAATCAAAACACTGCATTATTTATTTATTTATTTATTGACACTCTTTTCTGGTTGATTGCTTTATTTTATCTACGTTTTTTTTTTTTAATTTTTGCACGTTTTAGCTGCATCTTGGAGGAGAAGTGAGGCCGAGCGAGACGGCTCTTTAATCCATTTTGCACAGAGAAACAAAAAAAAAACAAAACACACAAACCGCGTCTAGCAATAACGGTTTGCCGACACCTTTTAAGTGAGTTCTTCGGTAACACTTGACTTTGCAGAGGCTTTTTCTCACTGTATGAATCAGGAGTCGTGTACAGAAAATGCACCGTGACACTGGGAGATTTGGTGAAGTCTGATAACTTCTGGGTTTCCTGGTGCAGCGCTGACAGTGTTATTGTGGTTTTACCGACACACGGGTGAATACAATGGCATGAAGCTCCTGTGAAGTGGTGCTACCACTTGTTTTTATTAAGATGAAGTGTCAAAGTGTGTGTACAGCGTTTCTTCAGTCTGCTTTGAACTCAATATTTCGAACAACCTCTCTCTCTCTCTCTCTGTCTCTGTTGTCATGATCACCCGATGGATCTTTACTGAACGCTTTATTAGACAAATTTAAAAAAGGAAAAAGACAAAAAACAATTTTACTGGCACCGTCTGGACTCTATTTCTACTAGATTCTATTGAGAATAGATAACCATATAAACTAGGTAAATACTTAAGACACTGCTGAACTCTGCTGCGAGGCGTATTTCAGGTTGCAGTTGTGCTGAAGGGCTGTTTTCAGTAGCAATAGACCCAGAGTGTGCCTGCTACATATGGACCCCAACACTCCAAGCCATGCTTTCCCATTGGTTGATTGATAATGTGCTTGACTGATGGGCTGGTTGATTCTTTGATTTCTTGACTGGCGGACTGAGTGATTATTTGATTGGTTCAACATTTGGTTGGTTGATTGATGAAATGATTTGTATGTTTTTTGATACTGAACAAGGTTCACGGTCCCTCACTGCCCCCCTCCATCACTGCTGTGACTCTTCCTCATAACAAACAGCACAGAGAGCTGAGTGGCTGATTCACATCTCTATTTTGCATTTTGAAATGGTCAGAAAGGTTCAGATTCTCTAAAGTCTGCAGGAAGAAGTGCATTTTGTTCTGACGCCAGTTTAACAAATGCCTGTTTTACAATGGTGCACTATGGGAAGATGCTTTTTTGACTGTAGGGATTTTTCTGTTGCAATACCATGAGTGGCCACTGGTGGACATTTTATCCACCTCTCTAAATACATCCATTCCTCCTCAAAATATCAATACTAGAGCATCTAAAGAGGTAAAACATGCACAAGTTTCCCCACAGTGTCACTTTAGTGAATCTGGACCTCGGACTCTGGTTTGCTCTGAGCACAAAAACACAGTCAAACATTTCAGCATCGGGACAATTGACTGAGATAAAGCTCAGACTTTGTTCAGCTGAATCTGTGTGAAACCAACACTGAAGCAACCACAGCTTTAAGGACGGGGTGAGTCACTCTGGAGAGGGATTATCGACCAACGTGGTCTGCTAGCTGCTAGCTGCTAGCTGTCTGCTCTGTGTATTAACTAAAAAACAAAAGGTGTTTGATTTTGTCATTTAGGAACAAACTAATTGTCTCAGACCGTGTGCCGTAACACCATTCCAGCCAATCAGCAACACGCCAAGGGGAGGGGCAGAGGAGGGGCAGTAAATGTGGCATGCTAACACATAATCACATTGTGAAGATGGAAAGAAGGCAATAAAAGCAATCTTCCTCCAGAATGATTCACCCCACTTTAAAACAAAGACCAACTTCAGCTCTTTGTACCTGAAACTCACTCTGTTCTCACTGTATGAGGTGAAAAAAACAGTGTGAAAAACCCCGGAAGTCTTCAAAAAATCCTGTCTGAGCAGGAAAGGAAAAACTCCAGATGCAAAAAGATGATGGAGAGGAAAAATTTGTCACTTTCTTTCCTGTTCTGATATGAAAAACTTAACAAAATGAACTCTCACTTCGGAGGGAAACCACCATCTTTGCTCTGAGCTGTGGGTCAGTCCATGTGGTGCTACCAAGAGGTTTGGAAGAGTCCACATTACGATCGGAAGGGGGCGCTCAAACACAAACTCTAAGACTGAGCATCGTCGCTCCTTCCTGCCTTCTTTTCCCCGTTTCAAAACCAAAAGCTGCTTCGTCATCATCGCAACAAAACATCTGCGTACCAACACGGAGGAAATGCACAGAAAACAAACGTTTCATTGTTCATTATTATTACTATTGTTACTATTAACTGTGTGATAAATGCAATACAACAGTTATGTAAACAGGCAGTGAGTGATGCTGTATCTTATTTACAGTATGAGGATAATAATAATGATGATATTTTTACTTTCTTTTGTCGTCATGGATTTGGTTTTTCCAGGCATCCTCTCACTGCTTAAACCACTGTCGCCCCGTTTACACCGCAACTGGTTTCACAACGGTTGTCAAACTGGTTTAGCCAGGTCTCCAGCTTCATATCAGTCCCACAGAAACCTCATATCTCGAGAAAGTTGCCTTTTTCAGGAAAGGAGGGGAAAATGTGTCGAATGTTTCCCTTCCCGACATCTCATGCATCGTCTTTTATTTCAGCTGAAACTGGGAAAAATTCATGTCAGTGTCAATTTTAAGACAAAACGAGGCCGCTGACAGTCTGTCACAAATACATCTAGTTGGAAAATATAAATCACTACGTTGGAGATAAGAGGTTTCTTGATAGAAGCAGTTTTATTGTGTTTTTGCTGGAAAAAAAGTTGAGAAGATACACACAACAGTTAGAGGGTGAAAACCTTGTAACTCCAAATATTAAATTTAGAGGAACCAGAAAAATAAGGTGAGAAAAGATGGGATTTTTTTGGTTTTTAGTTATTTTAAGACATTTAAATTAGCAACAGAAGGAATCAACATTTTAAAGTCCATCACTGAGTTGGAAAGGTATCTAATGTTTCCATATTTTTACAATCTTTTGGAAAGACATTAAATAACGAGAGACAAACGACAAGTTACAAGGTTTCCCTCTGAACTCAGCCATGTACTCTCACTTTGCAACCGTCAGCAAAAAATTCGCCAGTGAAACCTCGGTGTAAAGGAGGCGAAAGCCGTGCCTCAGTGACCCCACCTTGGTGTTTTAGAGACAATAATAATTACAACGATTATGATATGAATATATATAAATATATATATATATATATATATACTTTTTAGTACTTTGAGTTGAAATACTTTTTAGTATTTTGCAAATACATGTCTCTGTATATAAAACAAAAGCCTCCTGTAATAAACGAGAAAAAAATTTAATACTGAATCTGTTGTGATGGTTTTATTTTCTTTTTCTGTTTGCTCACTGTAATAAAAAACTGCAGTGAAATCCAGATTAAGTGAGACAAACAACACAAATATGAATAAGAGCTCAAACACATCCTCACCTCTCTCTGGTGACATCTGTCCATACAGAAAGTCCGTTTTTTTCGTCAATCTCCACCACCTTTTTACAGTGGAGGGAAATGGATTTTAGAGTACGTCCACATTAAAAGACCCTGTGCAGGTTTTTGTAAGTTTATGTTTACACTCTTTATCTCTAATCAAACCCCAAAATAAGTTGAGTAAATTTCCACCTTCATTAAACATTTATAAAGCTGTTTTTGACATTTTTAAATTATTTACATTCATGTTTACCTGCTCAGGTTTCTTCTTCACTCTCTTTGCTGGCACTTTGCTACATTTGCTGGCGTGTTGCTGCCACCTACTGTCAAACTGTGCAGTAACATGGCAGGTCGTTCAGCTACATGCTAAATGACACACATCACCCCGAAGCTCTGCGAGTGGTTAAAAGCTCCACAGGGTACCGTAAAGCCAGGTTAACTCAAAAATTCATGTTTGGTTTTATTCATTTATCTCATTTTGTCTGACTGTCCACACAAACACACAAGTTCATTAAAACAATGCAGAACAATGTCACAAACCTGCACTTTCATAGAAAAATCCAGAACACCTGCTGGCAGCTCTTTACGCACATGGTTTGTGAGGTCGGTAGATCAGAGAGGAGCATCACAGTTCTGATTCTGTGATGGATGGACAAGCATATGGGTCCGGTGTCTCCCACAGCATGCTGGGTAGGATTCTGCCTGGCGGCAGATCGCTTTTGCACACTACCTTCACTGCACACTTGTCTACACTCGTGGGTTTCCCTCACCACATCACGCTCACTAACGCTGCCCAGTTGTGTGTCATGAAGCTGAATTATTATGTAATATGGCCTGACTGTGTGTCTCTGTGTGTGTGTGTGTGTGTGTGTGTGTGTGTCAGAGCAGATTGAGGATGACACTTGAAGCTGCTGCTGAAAACTTGTCCTTGTCTCTTTTTGTTTCCCTCTTCTTTGTGTCCTCTCTACTTAATTTCTTTAAATCCCCCCTCAGCTCTTTCTTCCCAAGATTTTACAGGACAAAATCATCATTTCTGTGTCTCATTGTTAATAAAACCTACACAAACACAAAACCACGGCCTAATTTTTGTCCTTACAAATATTGTGTGTATCACATTCTGATATATCTTCCTCCTCTATGCCATAGAGCTCCATTGTTGTCAAACATTGAAAACACATCAGTGAGCCTCACTGTAGTTCTGGCTGACAGCTTCCTTCATTACCATGAACACACACACTTTAGTTCATTTGACTCAGTCACACACACACCTTCCTGCTTTCCCCAATACTTGCTACAGCACCAAATGTGGATTAATCCGCCTTTAAAAATAGTCCCCAAAAATGTTTTATTTCCCTACACTACAGTGAGCAGCTGTATTTGTTCTTTAGTTGACACTGAAGGTCTTGAAGCTGAGAGCCACAGACAAGAAGTCAGAAAGTACTTTGAGGCAAATTAACACTTTGGCTTTGAGTTTTTCTTTTGATTTGGTGGCAGACAGACACAAATCACTGACATACTTTTAAATGAGTTTGTCATTAGTGTAAAAGATTTTTAAACAGCCGTTTGTTAGAAGTTTTTATGGAAACCATTTAAACGCTGTGTCCTCCCTGTTTTATTTTCTGGTTTTGTTGTGATTTGTTTTAGTCAATCCTTCTGCAACCTGTGACATCCTTACAGCTCCGACCTAACAGCTCTTAATTAGTCTGGTAAACAAATGAAAATATTTGAAAATGTCGGTCAGGTTCCATGAATGAAAAGTAATCTGAACAGTTTTCTGTGCAACCAACAGTCTAACTTCTCATTTTGTTAATATATAATAATACAATGAAGAGAAAAGAAGCAATCTGAGAAGACAAACAATTCTTAACTGTTAGGATCCATTTTCTGTCAAATAAATAAAACTGATCAATAAATTGAGTGATTGGTTCAGCCGGACTCATGATCAAAAATGGTTTTTCGTCTACAGCCTCTCTACCATCTCATGAAAACTCTGAGGGGGGTGAACTTTTTTCTAACTCATTTGTTTATTTTATATTTAAGCTCAAAATTTGGCAATTTTGCATAAATTAGGGCGTGGCCTCGTTGATCAACAGCCTGTTGATGTATAGCCAGGGGCTGTTAGCTGAGTGGGTGTGGTGTCCGTCCTTCGACCCAGTCGTAGCCCCGCCTCTTTTCCCATATTTGGTTTTTCGTCGTTTAGGCGGGCTCTTGGCGGAGTCACGCGCAGGCTAATGGCGGCGCCCAGGACGAGATTTCCGAGGCTTCACTTTTGCTCCGGCAGAAACCAATGGGTGACGTCATGGAGGGTTTGTCCAGTGTTTTATACAGTCAATGCTCGCGCCTCTTCTCAGCAGCAGGAAACTCAGCTGCCAGTAGGCTACCGGAGGACACATCCGTGATCCATCCATGTAAGGCTCATTTAGCATTACAAGAGGAGCCACAGACCAACCGACAGTTTTAAGTTGTTGGTTGGACAACAAAAAAGAAGATTAGCTTTCCGACTGGAGGTATGCTAATGTCCCAACCACTCATGAATCATACAGCTAATTGAATGAAAGTCTTATTCTCTGCTGTGTCATTGTGCTAGCTTAACTGTATCGAGCTAGGCTAACGTTAGCCATCTTATAACCTTACTTTTACTGGAGTTACCAGCTATTAGTTATTATCTTGTTAATATTTGGTATATAAGTAAATGTTTGCTAGTTGTATCTTGTATTTCATCAGACCCAAGAAGATGAAAGTTGACCAGGCCAGGTGACCAAGAGGGGAAGGAGGGACAGTTGAACAGGTAAATAGGTCAAAGAGTTAATATGTGGTGGCAAGGAAACACTGTTTGGCAGGTGTGTTAGAGTTGACCATTTTGAGTATTTGACTTTTATTCTGGATCACATGGTGTCCTCACAGAGACAACCAGGGTAAAGGCAGCAGTCCTGCAGACACTGGAGGTTCAGATTAGCAGGTGAGAACATAAATGCTGTGGCAAAGACACAGTTATGAACAACAAATCCAAAACTTGTGATGTGTTGTGATATGTGGTTCCTGCACACATGTGTTTTGCATAGATACATACTGATACAGAGGAGTGGCTGGTGAGACAGCTGTCCCCAGATCCCCCGACATGGGTGGAGATCTCAACCCCCCAGTGTTAGACCTGAAGTTATGAACTTGTGCAGCAGACTGTCCTCTCTGAGCTGTCTGGTTGTCCTTGAGCAAGACACTGAGCTAAGAGAGAAAGAGAAAGTGTGTGTGTGTTTGTTCATGCTGAATTGTTTACTTGGTTATGTAACTCTGTTTCTGGCAGTATACACACACACACACACACACACACACACACACACACACACACACACACACACACACACATACATACAGGGGATGCCAGAGTTCCTCAGCATATGTTAAACGGAGCTTTCCCATCTGTCTGCCAGCCAAAAATCCAACTCAATTTTCTGAAAGGAAAACTGACAGATTTTTAACTGAAAAATATCTGCTGTTTGTGTTTTCTCTTATTTATTTTTTTGACTTAAAGAATTTACTCATTTTTTGCCTCAGAGGAATCACATTAGAAATCCACTAATAGGAAAAGACTGTGCCCTTTGTCAGCAAAAAAAAGGAACAAAAGCTCAATGTGAGAGACCATCAAGTCCAACTGAAAACCCAAACGCTGCCCCTGGTGGCTCAGTTGTGTCACTACATCTGCTGCAACCTTTAGCGTTCATGTGCTCCTCAATGCCGTCTGTGGTTCTGGGTTTTTGAATGTGTCATAGCTTTGGCTCATTAGATTTTTGCAGCTCATTTAAACATATTTCTCACCTTTTTTTTATGTCCAAACTCATGGAAATTCAAATGAGCTTCGTCCAAAGCACGAGCTCTAATTACATATTTCTTTTTTTGAACAGAAATGTTTGAACTGCACACAGTGTTTGTGTGGCAAATGATGTCTTTAAAATCCAATTTCTGCTGATAATTTTCCAGATTTTATAATGAAACTAAACTAGCCCAGAAGATCTGACTAACCTGTGTCAAACACTCACTCACACACACACACACACACACACACACACACACACACACACACACACACACACACACACACACACAC
>JAQMCX010000031.1:857300-869877 GCA_029814765.1 Acanthurus leucopareius
ACCTGACTTCTCTTCACTTCCTGTCCACAGATCTGATTATGACACCTGAAAGTGTGTTCACAGGATAATTTAATCAACCTGCCAACGTGACGGTCCTGAATGAGAGCTTCAGATTTCTTGTTTTGTCCATCCAACAGTTTGGAACCAAAGACATTTAATTTACTGTCAGATGACGAAGATAAACAACAAATTTTCAGATGTGAGACGTTCCAACAAGAGAATTTACAACATTTTGACCCAAATTATTAATTGTTAATCATTTTTTTCAATCAGCTGACTAATCAGTTAATCATTCCTAAATGTGACGTTGAAAAAGAACCACACAGCAGTTTTTATTATCAGTGTTTTTGACATTATTTTGGCTGCCTGTGTCATCCCGTCATTACAGATGAACACTGTAAAATGTTGGTTCACTCGTCTGCAGGGCTGCGAAATAGAGCTCAGAAAGTCCAAAGTCCCGACTCAGCTACATTTGAACAGGAGGACGGCACTGAGTCCTTCCAGACTTTTATTGACGAGCTTCAGCAGTGTGTGTGTGTGTGAGTGTGTGTGTCAGGGTCTGTGCAGTGAAATGAGTGAAGGAAAGCAGAACAACATCGACAAAATCCAAAATGTGCTCAGAGAATCTACCAACTTAAAACTACATTCAAAAAAATTCCCAAACAAAAGAAAAACTGCATTTGTTACAGTTACTGTGGCTCCGACTAACCATTATTCCCATTATCAAGTTATCTGCAAAATGTTTATCAATCACTGAGTCTAAAATGTAGAAAATAGTGACAAATATGTCCATCAAATGCAGAGAGTCCAAGTCTTCAGACTGCTGATTTTGTCCAAAGCCACAGATTTTAGTGAAGGTTTCCGTCTGTCACATGAGACCAATAAAAGCAGGAAATCTGGACTTTAAGAAGCTGAAACCTGCAACGTTTGGCTGTTTTTCTGGGACTTAAACAGTAAACTGACTCCTAATGCAGACGGTCGACGAGCTGTTAAATTCACCACTGGATGCAGCCCGACACCAGAGAGGGAGGGAACAAACGATCCAAAGGGTGTGACGATGATCATATGAGCAGTAATCTTACAACGGCTTCAACAAACAAACAGAATCAAACAGAAAACATCAAGCTGAGCAGAAAAATGTCCTCATGCGCCTTTTTAAAGCCAACGCACCAGTTTCAGGATGACGCCTTTGACTTCTCTCGCTCCTGTGACGGCTTCAGAAAACTGTAATCGTTAAACCAAACACGCTGTGTGTATGTGTGTTTGTGTGTGTGTGTGTGTGTGTGTGTGTGTGTGTGAGTGTGTGTGTGTGTGTGTGTGATGAACAGTTTTTAAGCTGAAAGTAGAGAGCAGCCATAGCTGTGCTTGGCACTGGTTAAAGTTTCTCAGTAGAGAGAGCAGAGTGTGCTCAGCCTGGCGCTCACAGCCCCCCTCTTCCTCCTCTTCCTCTTCCTCTTCCTCCTCTTCCTCCTCCTCTTCCTCCTCCTCCTTCTTCTCCTCCACCTCCTCCTCCAGTTGGGTGAAGTTCTGTCACCATGGTAACAGGCGCCTGTCACTCATCTGAGCCGGCCGAGTGTTTCTGGCTCCTTTTGCGTGGAGATCTTTTGGGAGACGCTTTGTCTGGAGACGAAGGAGAGAAACTGAGTTTGACTGATGGACAATCAATCAATTCTCACATTATTATTGATTATCTATCCCACATAGTTTTCCTGGAGGTGCTTTAAATGACAGAGTTCACCTTTGACTCCAAAAGCTACCAAAGCACACACATCCAAACATGATGAATCCTTCACCGTGAGCTTTCAGACGGACTGAACAGTCGTGTTTTGTACAAACATGAACTGAGTTTATCTGCAGCTCATTTAAGGCTTCAGATGCTCTGAGATGAAAAATCAAGTGGATGTTTTTGAGTGTAAAATTCTCTCCACTGCAGCTCAGCAAAGAAACGCTGTCCACAGAAAGTCAAAGAACATTTCAGCAACACATGCAGATGGTTTCACTTTGTGGAGCGAGTCATAAGAAAGAGGAAGGAGGCAGATGTCATCCAAACAGTTTCTGCACACAAACAGCCCTGAGGAGAAATCAGGCTGTGAAGCAAATGTTCAAAATGAACTTTTACTGCTTTATATGTTGATTTTCAGTGAAGGTAGCGATGCTCTGAGAGCTTTTTCTTAAAGCAGAGCTGAATTTTTTTCTTGTTTAACTCAAAAAACTGAATGTATTCAGAACAACTGGACAGATTTTATGCCTCCAAACTGAATAACTGAAACTTGACCAACATGGATAAATAAAATAATGACATGGCATTCAGTTGGATGGAAGAGAAACCGTTCGGAGCATCTGCACCATTAAGCAAACGAGGCCAGTTGGTCAAAATAAAGGATTTCACATTATTGATGTGAGCAGCAACAACAGGACGTAGAGAAGACCTCACCTCTGCGACTCTGCACTGAAGACGCAGGAAAACATGACAGCGAGGAAGGCGGAGAGAGAAAGAGAAAAGAGTGAGTGATCCTCATGCACAGTGAAGATTAAAGTCCATTCAGAGACAGGTGAAGCAGGAAGAGAACAGAGACACCTGCACAAACACATCAGCTGCTTCTGACAGCAGACACGTGGAGGGAAGCTTCAGCATTTGGACTGAACATCCACCTTCAAACCATCAGGATGGAGAAGTTTCATTCATGCACGTTCATGTCGTTTGGTTCTCAGGTCACTTTGATTTTCTTCAAGTTGGGTTTGAGATAATTGTGCTTTTTTGTGGCTTCTGGAGCTCAAATCTGAACCATCTGAGTTTCACAGCCAACAACAAAGCAACATTTTTTATTCCTCATACACTAGTTTGGGAAATATAAACATGTTCTAGCTGCTTTTTGCATGTAAAACTTTTGCCAAATATCTTAATGCATCAGTTCAAAATGGAAACACTTTTATATTGTCTAAAGTTTTTGAAGAAATTCTGATTTAACAAGAAATATTCACAAAATATTGCCTTAATTTTTCAGGACTTTGGGCTCCGTAAATATCTGATGTACATAAGTGAAAACTCCACACTTGACAGTTTTACTTGAAAGTACGGCTGCAACAAATGTTCATTATCACAAAAAATGACTTAAATGATTAATTGATTATGAAAATAGACAGCAACTTTTTATCTTTACATCAACTCATCAATTAATTCCACTAATTTTTGCAGCTCTTATAAATAATCCTGCAGTTACAGAAAAAGTATTTGGGAGTCAAATATGTAAAGATTTTAAGAGGATCTAACAAACCTTTAAAGACATTTTCATTTGGACTTTGAGCAGATTTCAAGACTGAATGTTGGTTTTTGAAAGTGAATTAAAAGCAGCAGCTGCAGAAAGCTCTGCACAGAGGTGGAGCCTCTGGTCTGGGTGGTGTTTAAAAGGAATGAAGGTGCAGAAAACAGAAGCAGGTGTGTGACCTGATGCAGGTTCATTGGATGTGTGTCGAGGTGTGTGAGTGCGGATGTGACGCAAACGTACTGATCTGGTTCAGTGTTTCCTGAGGGATCCAGCTCAGGTCGACGTCATTATGGCTCGAGGTTCCCATTTCCACCTTTGGAGCTGGACGCCTCCTCTGTGTACACACACACACACACACACACACACAAACACATAATTTTATTGGAAAGTACATGTATGTTTCTCAAATGCAGGTAAACCTGTAAAAAAAAAACGCCTGACTGACTCTTTTCTCATTGCCAGAAGACAATTTCGCATTTTCAATATTCAATGATGTGTTCAAGTCTGACTGGGAATTTAGAGTACTATGATCTGTTAAGTCTGATATGAATTCCACAGTGACTGTTTTCAATGCGTGTACCTTTCTGGACTCCAGCAGCTGGTGAAGGCCGACGATGACCAACAGGCCGAGGCCTGACAGGAAGACGTACATGAAGATCCTGGGAGAGAAGAAGGGAAAACAGGAAAAACACATGAATGAAAGGAGCAACAGATACATTTAGTGTGAATAAATGAGAAGTAAAAACTAAATACACGTACGTCTCTCCATCTAGTCCATCCTCTTTCTCAGTGATGGTGACAGTCTGGTTGAAAACTGCATCCTGGTAAATGTTTCCCTGCAGAGAGGAAGGAGAGACAAAGGGGAAAGAAAGAAAAGGAAAAAGAAAAATAACAAATACAGAAAAGAAGCAGAAATGAAAGAGAAGAAAGCGAGAATAAAAAAAGGTCAGACACCAGCAGATAAGAAAAAACAGATAGCAGTCATTCAGCCTTCTATTATCTCTGGTGAACTCTGCCCTCCTTCTTGTCATCTCTGACACACGTTCAGATCACACTGGTTCCAAAAAAGATCCGCAGTTTGTTTGAATTCAAAACTTTCAGGATCACCAGAAAAGATTAAACAAATCTTATAAAAGCAGCATCACATGAGACTGAGGAGCTAAACAGCCGTTTTCATCCCTCCTCCTTCCTTACACTGCTGTCCTTGTAGTTGAGGTTGATGACGAGTCCGAACGGCCGCCCTCCCATTGGCTCTGCGGGGATGAAGGAGTACTCAAAGGTGGCCTGTCTGCCGGATGGAACCACGGTGCCGAGCTGGAGAGCGGTGAAGTTCTGGATGTAGAACTGGTAATCCTGACAGGAACCAACAGAAGCGGGTCATTAACATTCCTTGTCACCCGATCCTGCAAAGCTGCTGCTGTGTGTTTTTGTACCTGCGGGTAACGGAAAGAAGCGTCCAGAGACTCCACGACGAAGTTCTCTGAGCCCTTGTTGGTGAAGCCGAGCAGAAATTTGACGATGTTGTTGGCAGGAAAGTCTGGAGAGAAGCAAGAATATTTCACTCAATATACCAAGATGATAAACACATTAAAAAATATCTTTTTTTTGGCTGCCATTTTCCTGTAATCCAGGTCTTAACTGTCACAGAAGGAAGAGAACATTCAAGTTACCTTCTCCTTTGACAAACAAGATGGTGGTGTCAGCGTTGGGAGAAGCCTTCACTTCTCCGACCAGCGCTTCCTCCTCTTCATCTTCTTTTTCTTCCGTCTAAACACACACACACACACACACACAACCACACACGTTATATTCCCATAAATATCGATGTGAGCTTCAGCTGAGGGTTGTGCATAAGACTGATGTTAATTAACACTCAGTAAGTAAACTTTATTGTGTTGAGTTCACTTACAAGGTTGACCGACTCTTGGAATCAAGTAGTTTTTGCAGAACTTCCTTATTGACACTCAGTTACTCACCAGTTCTGCATTCTCATCGTCCTCTACTTCTGCCTCGTCGTCCTCATCCTCTGCTGTCACATCATCCACAACATCTTCATCCACCGCCTCAGCCTCCTCATCCTCAGTCAGATCCTGGGCGCTGACCGCCGGACCTGAAAAGCAGAAAATATGGAACTTTGTATAATTGCAACCTCTCTTAAAATTTGCAGTTTTAGGGTTTTAATGGAGGGTACACAGTGAGAGAGACTTTTATTTAAAATAGTTTTTGGGAACTTGGTCTTTTTTGCAGGTATCAGATCCTCCATTCTCTCTCTCTCGTTCACTTACAGAACAAAAACAGCTGAACAGGATCTCGCATCAAATGTATTTTATTGTAAAAGCCCATTTACACGTTTAATATCTCTGGGTGTATTAACTTCTGAGCTGTGTGTTTAATTCACTGCATTACCAGAGCGCTGACATCCCTGATGGGTCATTAACAGAGTCACATTTTATTATGTGTGAAATGAACTGTATCATAATAAACACTGATCTCACATTAAATATAAATGAATATAAATACATCTGATAAAGCATTTTATTCTTTTGATCACTCAAACTGCACAATGAAAGAATAAAATATGGCCTTTAAATTATTTTATACATATTTATAATCAAAGGTGGCTCCAGTGTATGTTATATCTTTTTAAACTTTTCAGTCCTGCAGGTTTAAGAAATGCTTGTCACATTGCGATGCTTCTTAAAACAACAAAAATACAAGACAAACTTTTCAAACGGAGTATTTTTGGAATCTCCGACTGTTTACAATGGCTATTACTTCATATCTATGCACTAAACAAATCTCAGCTTTTTCATGTGCCAGTGCCAAGATCACTCACTAGTCCAAGGACACTGTTACAGCCAGTATTAGATTTAATCAGATCTGCTTTACTGTCCCATTAAACAATATCAGTAACAGAGTCGTCAACAGCTAATGTTTAAACGTTACAAACATTTCCTGCTTTTACTTCTACCAAGTAATAAACAGGTTTAGTTTAACTTAAAAATACATGATTGTTGAAAAGATTCACCCATTTTAAAAATGAGATTAGTAGGCATATAGCATGAACCACTGAGATTAAGGTAACTCAGCTATCGTTATGTTAGCTAGCCTAACAACGTGTCCCTAACCAATTAAAGACAAATTTAATAAATGTGGGGTAATTCTTGCCGATTTATATGTTGTTACACAAGCATTTCGATTTAATTACGATAACCTTATTTGTTACGTTTTCAGGGAGCTGTTCAGTGACGGTTAGCATGCTAACAGAGCCACTTAGCTTCCCGGCTAAGTGTAAGGACACGTCAGTCTAAGCAGGCTAATAAACTGAATATCAACGAAATCGCAAACTGGGAAACATACTTAAAAAGAAACTGTTCAGAGAAAGAGACGGTTCAGGCAAATACTCCAGAAATGTACTCAAAGGGCCAGGAAGCTTTTTTTTATATACAATTACTTTTAGCTAGCACATGTCAATGGCCTTCCCCTTGTTCAAAGCTGCTAGTTAGCTGAGCGGCTAACGCTAGCATGTTAACGTTTAGTGGCTAATTAAACACTTTCACTCAATAACCCCCCTGTGAGCAGCATTATCAAAGACTTACCTTTGATGAGGATAGTCGCCGGGAAGGCTAACAAAACTAGAAGCAGCAATTTTGGTAAGAATTTCATCATTTTGGAGTCAAAATCAGTGCGTTCTCATTCAGTGTCGGTCAGACAGCCAAGCTGTGAGCGATGCCGTGCTACTTCCGTTTCAACAACTCCAACGCATGCGCAGAAGACTCTGGCCGACAGAGAGTAGTGGCGGAATCTGTTTACAGATGATACCATACCACCGAAACTACAGGCTGGTCAAAAAAGACAAATAGTAGAGAATATTTGAGACTAAAATGACATTTTTTTTCTAAAAATGTATCATTTACAGTTTCTCTTACGGAATAACCATATAAGACCCCTGTTCCGGTTTAGATCAAGGCGGCATTCTTGCACCAAATTTCAAAATAAGAGACTATTATAAATTGATAATTAATTGGTACTCAGACCATAACATGTATATCAAAATTAAAATAATGTCTGATGCTTTTAGGGGTGCAGCAGATATGACTTTTATTGATTTTTTTTTTTTTGGCACTTAAAAGTCCGTAAGTCATTTATTTTTGAATAAATGCAGTAGTTATTACATAAATATATCAGTGCAATTGTGTAGCTAATCTTTCATAAACAGTTTATGAATATGTGCATAAATTCTGCTTAACTACATTTACAATTCTGAATAAGAACCACATCTCTGTCAACACATTTTTATTGTTTTTATTTCTACCTCATGTATCACACTGCAATTATCACATGGCAAAAAACAACTGAGATTCAGTGATATATAATTTCAAATTAAATGTCAATAAACTTAGTATAATCCGTGATGACATACACACTAAATCATAACTTTACAATGGTGACATAAAAAAAAAATTGATACAAGAAAATAAGAGGATTTATAAAATGACACAAAGTGCCTCAAAAATCAACACAATTAACATATGAATACTTAGTAAATTATAATCTATTGCATCTAGTATTTATGAAATCAAAAAATACAAAATGCTCTCCAGCTAGAATGAGAACTCATGTCTGAGTGAAGATTTTTATTCAGTACATGACCAGGATGCAATCCACACAGCAAGACAACAAACTCTAAAAACACAACATACTGGGCACATACAAGTAAAAGAGTAAAATATATCTTTCCAAAACGTAGACAGGAGCCGTGTATCAAAATAGTCTGCGACATACAGAAATCTCAAGGCCTGACGTACTCACACAGTCTGTTCAGGTTTTAGTTCATGTAATGAGTCGCTGTGTGTGGAGGTTAAATTATCTGGACAGCATGTGACAAGAAAACTTTAATTTATAGTAAAATTAAAAAACAAAACCTTCGATACAAGAAACAGAAAGACACAGTGTGTTAGTAAAGTCCTTCACAAACACAGAGATTAGTGTTGCTGTTTAAAACTGCAGCTTTGCCGTGTGATCTTTCTTCCTGTGGATTATATCAGAAGTCAAAAACTAAACAACACTCACCTGAACATGAATTAAAACTCAGGATAAATAAATGACTAAACTCGCGAGATCTCTGAACCTGTTTCTGTTGTTTTGTCATCATCTGCTTCTTAAATTCCTTTTCTCATCCCTCTTTCTTCCCTCCTTCCTTTAATTGGTTCATCCCCTGAAAAAGCCAGTTTTTTTAGTTGTTATTTTAAATTCATCCGTCTTTTCTCTCTTTTTTTCTCAAGCTCATCTCTTTGATTGATATCTTATCTTCTTTTCCCTCCTTTGTTCACTTGTCCGTCTTTTCCTTCCTCCTCAACATAAAAAGGTCTCCGTTCTCAGATATTATGACAGCTGGTATCAGCAGTCTGTGATGTTCAGTGAATTCCAGCAAATATTTTGTGATCAGAAATTGTGGATAAACTCTTTTTAGGTCAACCTATTTCAGTTAATGATTGCCTACGTTTCCCATAATGCCTTTCAATAATATCCAAAGGGAATTAACCTGTTTAGTTTTTAAACAAAAAGGGGTAAAAATACAAATCTGTGTGTGTGTGTGTGTGTGTGTGTGATACACAAAAACCTGATCTTTATCATTTTAGTTTTAAATGACACATTTTCTGCTGCGAAAATCAACTCGACCAGCTGAAAACATCTGGATGTGATGTCACTCTGTCTGGATTTGGCCAGTTTTTCACAGGAAGAATCAAAATCAAAAAAGTAAATGATTCCTGCAATGCAAAGAACATCAACAGCTGCTGTTTTTTTAACAGTGAAGGTGGTTTTATTCTTTACATTTCACCACTGCCTGATGTTCGTCTCCTCCTTCGCTCTGCCTCCTCCTCTTCCTCCTCTAGTTGCAACACTCCACGTAGTTTGCCGGCAGCATGCCAGACTTGCCGGTCCGCTGCACGGTGCCGTACATCCAGCCCTCGTCGATGGGCTGAGCGTTGATGATGACGTCGCCGTCCCTGAACGAAACCTCGTCGTGGTCTTGAGCTGCGTAGTCGTACAGCGCCCGGTAAACCCGCTGCAAACGACATGACGGGGGGAGGTTAGACTTTGACACGGCTGTGATCCTTCTTTTTATTTATCATCAACAATCTTTCGGTTCGGAGCTGTTTTTCTTTGTTTCCATCACACTCTCAGCTTTTCTAAAGAGAAATTATTATTATCATAAGATCACATCTTATGCCAGGCCGGCCCAAAGGAGCAAACCAGCACTGTCTGAGAAAACCGACAACATCTGCATTCATGCTGTTTGTGTCATCAAAAATGAAATTTTTTGTGGGATCTTTGAATAAAAACTGGTACTTTTTTACAATCTCAGGCAGAGACACTCGTTGTGAGCAGGAGCGTACCATGGTGGCTGAGTGCGGTGGGGAGGTGATGGATCTGACGGACGACATGCTGGTCTGGTGCATGTAGCCGTGATACTGTTGCTGCTGCTGCTGCATCTGGACGCCCTGATGATACGCTCCAGGAAGGACTGGCGCTGGACAAGAGAAAGAGAGAACAAGTCAGGTGTGAAAGTCTTTTGTGAGTCTGTTTTGACTGAATTGTTTGAAGAGCCTCGTGTGCTGTGAGCACGCTGTGAACTTTAGGGAAACGTCAGAAAATCATGTGATTTAAACAACAAAACCTGCAAAAAGACAGTGAATTAGTCAGATTAATCACTGATTAGATGACACTTCAGACAAAGTGGACTTCACAAACACATGCGAGTGTGTGTCAGCGCCGTCATCGTGCTGCAGCGTGTCTACGTGAAAAAGACAACATGACAGAAGATACCAGGAGTTTCAGTGCTGCTGCGGTCCCAGAGGTCAGAGGTCAGCGAGCTGACAGACTGAGCCTGGCTGTGGGTGAGAGACTGCTGGGAGTGCTGCCTGCTCAGCCTGCGGTCAGCCCGCTCTGACAGGCAGCCACCACCGGGGGGCAGCACAGGACAGGAAGAAGAAAAAAGAGAACATGATGGTGGTTTTTAATATCACTGTTGGTCTTTTTTATGGGATGTGTTGACAATAAGAAAAGTATGAAACATCACCACACTGATTAGTCTGATTTACCAAAGTGAAACTGTGCAAAAACAGTTATTTCAACTTGATTATTGCAGGAGAAAAAGCCTTTAAACACTCTGTGAAAAATGTTAATTTGTTGTTGTGTGATTTCTACAAAAAAAATTAACAGAGGAAAGAATTTAAATGAGCAGAAACAAAGGATTTCTACAGTCCTTTCACAGTGGTGTGGATGAAAACGAGCGGTGAGAGACCGGTTTCACACAAACACTGTGGTGCTAAATTAGAAACGAGGTGCTGCTCAGGTGGGAGGGGAGGAGTCAGGTGAGCTACCAGACATCCTGCGGAGGCTCTTGGACTGGATGTTGTCCTCCAGAGGGTCAAAGTCAAAGATGGAGCCGGGGTCTGTCCTCCACACCTTCAGGTCTTCAGAAAGGAGGCAGAGGTCATGTGAGCAACACAGATGAATGAAACACACCTGTCGTCACCAGAAAACACAGCGTCTGCTTCTGAGCGAGTGTCAGAAGGTTGAAGATCATTTAAAAGCTCAGATGGGAGAAGATGATCAGGACAGAACAGTAACTAAACAAAAAGATTTGAATCTGGAAACTGGATCAGTTGAATTTACCTGAAAAGGTGAGAAGAAAAATGACATCTTAAGATTAAAAAACCCTGAAAACCCAGAGAGCAGCAGAGTGAGAGCGACGATTAAACGTCCAACACGAGGAAGCGACAAAAAAAAACACAATAAAACAGTTAAAGACATCAGGAGTGCTGCTACTCTTCATGCAATATAGAAATCAATTAAAAGTTAATGTCATAAAAAAAAAAAAAAAATCTTTTGCGTTGTCGCCGTCCAATCAGAGGGCACACTCGACAGTATCCTCACACACACACACACACAGAGTTCAGGGTCACTGACCTACGATGATGCCTCCCGGTCGTCTGTCCGTCTCCATGCCCTGGGGGTGGATCCCTTTGCTGTAGCCTGCCTCTCCCATCATCTGATTGGCTCTCTGGTAGCGCTCCATGCTGGGATCGTCCAATCCCGGCGTGCAGCCTCGGCCGCGCGCCCGCTCAAAGTCCTCGTGGTACTTGGCCTGTTGGAGGAAATAAAAACACACAAACAGACGTCAGAGTTGATTTTAATGGCGACGACAAATATAGTGAACACACACCTTCTGTTAGAAATCACACACACACACACACACACACACACTCAAAGGTCAGGGTGTATTTGATGAGTGAGCAAATGAAAGACACGAGAAGTTTTATTTATTTTTTATTATCATTATTAAGCACACACACACACACACACACACACACACACACACACACACACACTGCTGTGTCCTCCATGCTGTCTGGTGGGCGGGGTTAGTAGCAGTGCATCAGTCCAAACCGCGGTGTCACGTCACTCATGTTAGCTCCTCCAACAGCTCAGGCTGGAGCCATGGCAACCAGGCCGCTACCATGGAGACGGAGTCCTGTGACTTCCTGACACGCCTGTACTCAGGTGTGTCCAGCTCGCTGCAGCTCCGCCCCCTCATCTCCTGCAGGCCGCGCTGGTACTTCACCTGTTCACACACACACATCTGATAGTAAACATGATATTCCATAAGAAATAGGTGTGTGTGTGTGTGTGTGTGTGTGTGTGTGTCTTGCCGAGCTGATGTTCTCCTGGTTCTTTCGGACTCTTTCCAGCTCTGGAGTCACTCCGACGCTGGTGGCCTTCACTGCACTCTGCTTGTATTTGATCTGAAAGGAGGACGGATTGGAAACATCCTCAGACTTCTCACCCCTTCCACCAAACTACATGTAAAAAACGTCTATTTTTAGGAACTTATTGTTTATTATCCAGTTATAAAATGTTTGTTTTTTAAATGACATAAAGGTTTTTCAGCTAATGTTTGGTGATAAAAACCTGTTTTGTAGAATAAATAAATGAATTTTGGAGCTTTTAGGACGTCCTGAATACTAACTCCAAATCCCAGCATGCATCTGCTGTAAGCCTCTTTTTCCTGCAGACATTAGGATTTGCAGGAAAAAGAAATATGAACAATTTTCTTTGATGAATCAGCCTGAAGAACGTCAGAACATCTGAAGCTGTTTTTAATGTTGTCAGTCACATCTGAGCTTTTTCTGCTGCTGTGAAAAAGTTATGTTGGCAAGAATTATTTCTTACACACACACACACACACACACACACACACACACACACACACACACACACACACACACACACACACACACACA
>JAQMCX010000031.1:883229-917953 GCA_029814765.1 Acanthurus leucopareius
GTGTGTGTGTGTGTGTGTGTGTGTGTGTGTGTGTGTGTGTGTGTGTGTGTGTGTGTGTGTGTGTGTGTGTGTACCTGACTCTGCAGCTCGGTCGCCTCCTTGGCGTGCAGCGTCTCCAGAGTTTCGGGGAGCTGGTGGTACAAACAGCTGCTGGCCTCCTTCCTGCCGGCCTCCTTGTACTTTGCCTGAGGGAAACATCAGCTGTCAGCTTCAGTTCCAGCAGCCAGCAGGGGGCGCCCAGCCGTGTGGGGGGCTGAAATCACTGCAGCGTTTTCTCACCTCGCTCTGCAGCTCCGAGACGCTTCGAGCAAACTGAGTCTCAGCTGTTTCCGGCAGCTGAGAGTAGAAGCTCTGACTGAGGCTCCTGATGCCGTCCTCCTTGTATTTACTCTGCACAGAGAGGCAGAAACACTGAGGACATCGAACTCATGCAGGACTCAAACAGACGGAGGAGGAGGCGGAGCGTCGGTGTTACCTCGCTCTGCAGGTCGGACATCTTGGCGGCTAGCTGCGTCTCAGCCGTCTGCGGCAGCTGAGCGTACAAACTGGACGACATCAACTTCCTGCCGCTCTGCTTGTATTTGTTCTGCAGCAGGTGAAGAAACAAGCTGAGATGAACTCGAACATCATCTTTACTCACTTTTCTGATGTTTTAATCAACTTGAATCAGTTATTTTCTTCAGATTTCATCATTTTAAGTGGTTAGTAAGTGAATAACGTGTCACAGCTTCCTCACACGAAGTCCCAACGGAAAAACTGTTGATTAAAACTTTTAAAACTTATTCTACATTTGAGGATCTGCAGTTTTTTTAACTTTATGAATAAAAATCGTAACTTTGGTTTGTTTTTGTTGCAGTCAGACGACACGTTTAACCCCATCATTCAAGGCTCATTTACTGCAGAACGCTCCATGTTTTGGGTTAAAAACTCAACAGAAATTAAAGTCAAACAATGTTTTTTAATTTGTGCTGTGGATGTTTTTCAGTCATCTCCATGGTAACCAGAGACCCCCTGCTTTAGGCGGAGTGTAATCTGTTCAGACGGTTGTTTAAATCACACAAACGTCACACTGTTCGTGTGTTTTGGGCTCATTAACTGAATCCACTCTGACTGATGGAGTCTGAGCGCTCGGCTGTTTCCCTCCATGCAGATTTGTTCTCTGCAGTTGGCGGGAAAAACGCCGTTAAGTCACTGAATCAACAAACACAAACACTGTCAGTTTCTTCCTGCCGAGCCGACATTAAAAATATTTTGGTTCAGTAGTTTTCAGGCTGTTTGGACGAACACTGACACGCTGGAAACAGCTCAGACTGCAAACTGTGATCCACGTGGTGACGTCAGTAACATCACCTGTTAAATACGACTTCGTTTGAGACATTTCAATCACTCAGGTGTGAGACATGAAAGGAAAGTGTCGAGCAACATGTGAAAACGAGGTTTAGGAGTGAAGGAAAGAGCTTCTCCTCTGAGTCCACATGGTGTTTGTATTCAAGCCAAGAAGGAACCAAATGATCTTCTCAGCATATCAGCGAACTGATGCAGAGACCTGAACCTCAAAGATCCACACTCAGTCAGTCAGAGACGTTCACAGGAGAGTTTGTGATTTTTCATGTCTACAGACTCAGTTTCCTCGGCTCTCAGCTCCTGATTGTTGTTTTTTCTGCAGAATATTCGAGTTATTTCACATGAACGCTTGTGTTTCTCGGTGAAATCAGCCTGACAAAGTGTCGCTGTTGCTATTTTGGCTACAAACAGCTTCACAAACATCTGCTGCATCCAAAGGACTTCCTTCAAAGTGCAGCGTTTTCTTCCTTCATTCACTCTTTGAAGATGCTCGCTGGATGCAGAAAAGTTCAGGACGACACGACAACAGTCTCAAACTGTGTTAACATGGATAAGACGAGGTCAGCTGACTGTTCACTTCAGGCGCTGCAGGACAAAGCGAACATGTGCATCAGTGAGTGTGAATAATGGATGTGAGTACTTGGCTCTGCAGCTCTGAAGCCTCTCTGACATGCTGCGTCTCCAGAGTCTCAGGCAGCCGGTGGTACAGAGAGCTGCTGGCCTCCTTCTTCCCTGCTTCCTTGTATTTGACCTGCAGGAGAAACAAGTCAAGTTTCAGTTTGTTTTCATCACAATCTTCAACCTTTTAATCATTTTTCTGCCTCACAAACATCAGATCAGATGTTTCTGACACGTTCAGCTTCTCTGACGTTCAGCTTCAGTTTGCTGGTTTTTATTCGGGATTATTTAAATGTCAGGAGAAACTTTTGGTTACACGAAGAAAATAAAGAACAATAATGACGTCACATTCACATAAAAACCAAAAACTGAAGAGCTGAAGGTGAAGAGACGAGCGAACGGAGAGAACGAGGGATGAAAAACTGCTGCTTTCCTCTCTTTTCTCAGAGAACAGAGGCTGTTCTAAGGAGAACCAAACACTCTAAATGTGAAGAGGAGAAGGAGGAGGAGAGAGAGGAGGAGGAGCAGGAGGAGGACGAGGAGGAGGAGGAGGAAAAGGAGGAGGAGGAAGAGGAGGGGTGAGAGGGAGGATTTCCAGCAGCCCTGAACATGTTTCTGATAACAGGACCAGAATAGACGACAGCAGCCAGTTTATCTGCAGGTGTGTCGACAAGCTGAAGTGTCTGAGACGGAGCACACACACTCGGTTCAGCTCATAACTTTAAAACTTTAACATGTAAAGTTCTGCATGTTATTGTTTAAGGAAATGGACGTGATGGACGTGATGTTTCCCACCTCGCTGTGAGTCTCTGCCATCTCCTTCACAAACTGAGTCTGCAGAGTCTCAGGCAGCACAGAGAACAACGAGTTGGGCAGATCCTCCAGGTCCTGCTTGTACTTCGCCTTGAAACAAAACAAAACAAAAGAAACACTAATGTAAACACTTTTTACATTTTTCACTCTTTAAACCACCAAGTTACTGTGTAAAAAAATGTGTGTGTGTGTGTGTGTGTGTGTGTGTGTGTGTTTGTAGTATTTTATAAAAAGTTTATAAAGAAAACAAAATCTTCATTTATTTTATAGAAATGTTTAAATTGTTCTGCTGCTATTTAGTAAAACTTTATAAGGACCAACATGTAATAAGTAGGACAGGAAAACGACTGATTTTTTTTACTGCACTTGAATGAAACTTGAACTGAAACTCAGTTACAATTGTTTTTGTTTTATTGTGTAAAATTAAATTAAAAATCGAATTCTTGACTTTCTCTTTTGGTTTTAAATATGTTAAAAAAACACTGCAGTGTCCTGATTGGCCAATGCACCTGCAGAGCGTGTGTGAGGCGTTCAGGGTCCTCACCTCGCTCTGTATCTCTGACATCAGCTTGGCGAACTGAGTGTCTGCCGTCTCAGGGAGGAGCGAGTACAAACTCCTGCTGGTCTCCTTCCTCCCGTCTTCTTTATATTTCACCTGTCAGACGACACACAGATGTGACCGAATGTTACACACACACACACACACACACACACACACAGAATCCTCACTTCTACATGTTTCTCACCTGGCTGTAAACGTCTCGCAGCTCTTTCGCCAGCTGCGTCTCTGTGGTTTCGGGCAGCTGGTGATACAAAGAGCCGCTCGCCTCCTTCCTGCCGTCCTCTTTGTATTTCACCTGCACAGACGAAGCAGAACCGAGATGAACGACAGAATTGAGCTTTAAATTAGAAAAAAACGTGCAGATTTACATAGTTACTTATTATTTAAGTTACTTCTGACAGAAATCAGGAGAGAAATCAGTGTTTGAAGCTGTGAAGGACGACGGTTTTTGACTTCAACAGGTTGTTCGTGCTGCGACAGCTTCCAATTCATTGTCAACTCATAGTAGAAAGTACGACACAGGCTGGAACCTGAACGCATCACGCCGAGTCTGAACACACCTGACTCTGCAGCTGTGAAACCTCTTTGGCGTGCAAAGTGTCCAGAGTCTCAGGAAGCTTCGAGTACAAAGAGCTGGACGCCTCCTTCTTCCCTGCTGCCTTATATTTGTTCTAGAAAACAAACACATCATTTTAAATCTGTTAACAAATGAAACATGTCTTATCTGAGTTTGAACCGTTTGTTGCAGTTAAAAAGAGCAGAAACACACCTGAGGATCAACATTAAAGGAGAATCACAAAGAAAATGATCTGAACAGAAGTGAAAAGTCTCTCATCACTGCGATCATGAAACAAAGAGCAGCGACTGAACGATGCGACTCACCTGACTTTGGATCTCAGACACCGTTTTGGCAAACTGGATGTCGTTGGTTTCTGCGAGCTGAGAATAAACGCTGACGCTCTGACTCTGCTTCCCCTTTTCCTTGTATTTGTTCTGGAGACGATGAGACACATTCAGAGAAACATTTCACCGAACTTTTCCTCCTCAAACTGAACGTTTTGTGACGAGACACACTGAGTTTTTTCTGTTCTTTCAGAGTCTGAATCAGATTTTTACTGATCGAGTGTGAAAACACCAGGAAGGAGTTTGACTCTGGTTTTCTGTGTGTGTGTGTGTGTGTGTGTGTGTGTGTGTGTGTGTGTGTGTGTGTACCTCACTCTGAATCTCCGTCATCTCTCTGGCAAACTGAGTCTCTGAGGTTTCAGGAAGCTGCGAGTACAAAGACGACGTCATCTCCTTCTTCCCTTCATCTTTGTACTTTTTCTGTCAGAGAAACGAAACAGATTCACGTTCAGGAAAAAACATTTTCAGAAGTTTCATATTTGCATCTGTTTGGTAACGAGTGAATAAATTAAAGGGCCAGTTCACACAAATCAAAACCTATTTTGACTCTTTTTTCACAACCACATTAAAACAGTAAAAGTCTTCCGGTTAAAGTCAGAAAGTTGAAATATTTCAGAAAAAATATGTAAAAGGTGAGTTTTTTTATTCTTGATCTTATTTTATTTAATTTCTACTTTCTACTTTTTCTTAAATGGCAAAAATCTCAAACAAAACTAAAACTTTGTTCCTGTTTCTTGATTAAAGATCAAACAGTGAAAAAGAGAAAGTTTTGTTTTTGTTAAAGAAAACTGAGCCTGAAGAACTGAAACACTGATCAGCTTCTCCTGGTTTGAGTTGTTTTGTCAACAAAGACACTCTGAATTTGACTGAACCAACAGATGGAAAATAAGAGACAGAATCAAGAAAAAGACGGAGCGACAGAGCGACAGATGGAGGGAACAGAGAGAGAGACAGAGAGAGAGAGAGAGAGAGAGAGAGAGACAGGCAGGTGGAGGCAGACAGACTCACTTCACTCTGCAGCTCAGTCGCTTCTTTGGCGTGTTTGGTCTCCAGAGTTTCAGGCAGTTTGGAGTAAAGAGACGACGACGTCTGCTGCTTCCCGGCCTGCTTGTACTTCACCTGACACACACACACACACACACACACACACACACACACACACACACACACACACACACAGAGTAAACGATCTCCTCCCCCACTCGGCTGCTCTGTCAGCTTTAAAGAATCAAACTCACCTCAGTTCCTCTGAAACTCTTCTCTCACTACCAACAACCAAACATCTACAAACTTCTCTCTTCTTCTGACCAACGTTATCAACCGAGCGTCCTATTGGCTGTTTACAAAGTGACCATTCTATGACATCATCAGGTTTATCAGCTGTGGACCAATAAGCTCTCGGCTTCACGCTGACAGATCTGATGAAAGTCGACCTCAGGGGTCAGAAGAAGGTTTGATGAAGGTTCCCAAAGAAAAAACACTCAAACTGCTTCTGTTAAAGGTTCATATCACTGATTTTTACGTTTTACTGCAAACGTCACACAAATTTTTAATCTGTGTCCAATTTCACTTCTTCATCAGTGTCAGAGTCACATTAGTAACCTGTTTTTATGGACATTTATGGACTTCAGTGATTCATGCAGCAGAAAAAAACGAGCAGCTGCAGATGCAACTGACTTTCTTCTAAATGAGGCTTTTTCCTTAAAATGTTCAAATACTGTGAGGATAATGGAGGCATTAACACAATATTTAGCAGTACAACCACACTGTATGTGTACAATATAAACCCTCTACTGTGAATATCAAATTCTGCAGAAATACTGTAAGATTATTAAAGTGAAACAACATGAAAATCAATCAAACGTCAGATTAAAATGCTCCTGAGGTGAACAGGCACAATTCACAGCCAGATTTGAGTGTTTTGGGAAAAACTTTATGGTTATAAATGTTTTTAAATTCACCCTGAAGTCACTGCAGAGCGACGCAAACGCACTGAGATCAGCACTGAGTCATAGATTCACGATAAAGTCACAATAAACTTGTTATTTGGTGCTTATTGATCCTCAATATGTTCCAAAAGTTAAAATAACCTGATAAAACCTGACAGCTGCTTATAAAACAACATGAAGTCATGATGACGTCGACATTACGCAGAATGAATAAACTTTAAATCTTTACGGAAGAATTTAGGAAAATCATCGTAAAGTTAATGAATGTTTTTTCTGCATTAAATGATTTTTCAGATGAAAACTAAATGTCAGTCCAATTAAAACCATCTGGTGCTGAAACTGACGCCAGCTTGATGAGTCACAGTCTGATGTAAGTTTTCTGTCCGATCACATCTCTTAAAAAAACACCTATTCATCATCAGGTCACATGTTTCTGCCTCGTGACAAAATATCCTGCGTTTTATTCAGAGATTTTCAGTTTCTTTTCATTCAGAGCATCAATGAGACAGAATCAGGTCTTTTCTTCAGGTTTTCCTGCTCGGTGTTGATGAGCAGAAACGTTTCCCACCTCGCTGTGAGTCTCTGACATCTCCTTCACAAACTGAGTCTGCAGAGTTTCAGGCAGCACAGAGAACAACGTGTTGGGCAGATCCTCCAGGTCCTGCTTGTACTTCGTCTAAAGGGCAGAAAAAAATGGTTAAAAAAGTACAAACAGAGACGTTTTTGTGTTGAATGAAAGAGAGAAGCAAAAGGTTTCAGTGTGTTTCTCTGCACCTCGCTCTGGATCTCTGACATCAGCTTGGCGAACTGAGTGTCTGCCGTCTCAGGGAGGAGGTGGTAGAGCGACGAGGACGTTTCCTGCTTACAGCCGTCTTTATATTTCACCTGCGTCAAAAACAAACAGCAAATCACGAGACGGATCACCTGCAGCATCGCAGAGCAAACACAGGAAGCTGAAGGTTTAACAGGCTGAGATCTCTCCTGGAGGAAGCACCCGGTGGCGGTTAGAGGAACTGCAGGTTCAAACATTTTAGCATCAACCTCAACATTCGTGTTTGATGATGTGAGTTTTGAACAAAAGAGAACAAACAGGTGTGACTGAGGCGTTCGAGGTCGGCAGGAACGAGTTGGTCACCTGACTCTGGAGCTCCGTCACCTCCTTGGCCAGATCAGTCTGGAGGGTTTGAGGGAGGCTGGAGAACAGAGAGGAGGACAGCTCCTTCTGCATGCCCTCTCTGTACTTCACCTGCAGGGGGCGACATGCATGGTGGGAATATGAAAATAACCCCAAAAAGAAAATTCAAAAAGTGTCGGCAGGAACTTTAACTTAAATATCTGCAAAAAATACAGATTTTTATTTGATTTATTTATTGTTTTAGTCTTTTAACTCTGCTGCAGTTTTTCTCAAAGGAGCTAAAATGAGTTTGATGTTCAGATGAAAATTAGCTTTAGATTAAGAGCGTGTGTGTGTGTGTGTGTGTGTGTGTGTGTGTGTGTGTGTGTGTGTGCTTCGTACCTGGCTCTGTATCTGGGAGACCTGCTTGGCGTGCTGAGTGTCCAGAGTTTCTGCCATCACAGAGTACAAACTGCTGCCGGCCTCCTGCCTTCCCGCCTTCCTGTACTTATTCTGAAAAACAAAAACATCTGAGTGTTTTTAGTTTATGTTTAAAGTTTTCAGGCCACTTTAAATTAAATTCATCCTTTTGGTTTTAAATTAAATCGTTCTGTCGAAGCCTTGAGAGCCTTCTGACTGATAGTCGCCCTGCTGGAAAATATGAGAGTAAAAAAACTCTGATACACAAAATTATGTTTGTGATGTTTCCTTTAATCTTCACTGCTCTTCTCTGCCTCCTCAGGCCTCTGAAATTAATTCAAAACCAATCAAACAAATGAAAACAACATGTTTTTCCTTTGCATACAGCTTCATCCTCCTGTGTGAAGTTTCCTTTTGCACCTCAGTGTATTTTCAGTTGAGTTAAACCTCGTTGACAACAAAGGTTCACTTATCTCCACATTCTGAATTATGTTTTGTATCTCATCATGTGTGGATTAACTCGTTTGAAATGTTTTTAGCGATAATCCTCCTCTCCGTCCTCTCACCTCGCTCTGCAGCTCAGAAACTGTTTTGGCAAACTGAGTCTCAGCTGTTTCTGGCAGCTGAGAGTAGAAACTCTGAGAGAGACTCTTCATCCCGTCCTCCTTGTACTTGTTCTGCAACCACAGACACAAAAGAGACACATTGTCATTTGCAATAAAAAGGTCTCAACAAAAAACAGCTGAGACTGAAGTTCAAGCCAAACTCTGATACACGTTTAATGACAGAATTCACTGTTTTAACTGAGAGCTCCACAGAAACACACAAGACAAGTCACACATTCATAATAGATTCATCCATTCATAAGTGAACACAGCAGCCTGTTCCGCTTCACTTTACAAACCTCAGAGAGACTAAAACTGCCTCAAAAAGCTGAGTGAGAGTCCTGCCATGAACACAGACGACTGCCAGAGACTCACACTTGTAAAAAATGTACCTAAAAACTGAAGTGAGTGACATTCAAGCACTTTTCAAGCACTTTCAAGGTACTAAAATTACAAATTATCATCAGAATTACATTACATGGGGAGGATGTGCTGAAAAAAGTGTCATTCTTCGTGATTATGGTTCATTTTTACACTTTTACAGTTTCATATTTCTGAATATTTTTGAAAACTACGAATCATTCACACAGCAGTTTTTCCTGCTTGTTTTCTCGTCAGGACAAACTACAAAAATGCTCCAGGATCTATATTTTTAAATCAACTGTAGAAACCATGTCTGTTTCTTCGATCCCTGCTGATCTCTGAGACGTTTCCTTACGTGGCTCTGCATGTCGCCGAGCTCTCGGGCGAACTGCGTCTCCAGAGTTTCAGGCAGCTGGTGGTAAACCGGACAGGAGAGCTCCTTCTTCACAGCCTCTTTATACAAGATCTGCAGGACACAGAGAGGACGACATGCAGCATGAACGACATGCAGCATGAACGACATGCAGCATGAACCCTCTCACTGAGGCTGTGGAACAACTAAAACATGCAGATTTCACAGGCTGGCGTCGAGGACTTTTTTAAAAGGAGAATTTGTGTACCTGACTCTGCAGCTGTGACGCCTCTTTAGCGTGTTGCGTCTCCAGAGTTTCAGGCAGTCGGTGATACAGAGACGTTGATGTTTGCTTCTTACCTTTCTCTTTGTATTTTACCTTAAAGACACAACGAGAAAACAAGTTTAAAACCAAGAGAAAAGAACATTAAATCGAGAAGAGCTCCTCTAAATCTGCTGTCTGTAGTTTGTAAGACTGTCTGTCGGTCAGTCCAGCTCTTTGGTCTACATGTGTATAAACAACTACTCTGCAATAAAATGAGGTCCAAACATTCATGGGTGTAGAATGATTCTCCAAAACTCTGAGGACATTGATGCATCTCAGTAACTGATTATTTGATTTGTGAATGTGTTGCATGAGCTCATGTGAAGTCTGCAGGTGATTCTGTTGGCGTGCGAACCGACTGAACTCACCTCGCTCTGCATGTCCGTCAGCTCTTTAGCATGCTGCATGTCGATGGTGTCGGGCAGCAGAGAGTACAGGTTCACGCTCATCTCTTTCTTACCGTCGTCTTTGTATTTGACCTTGTGAGGAAACAAAATACAGCCAGAAGGATGAGAACAAACCTGCTGGATTCACTCAAATGTTCGACCGGATCACAACTAAAACCATCACAGATCACACTGAGCACAAAAACCTCAAAATGCACAGACTGAAATATGTGTTTGTGATGAGAAATATCAACTTTATATATGATTATAATCTTTCATCATCACGAGTAGAAAATCTGTCTTCCTGACATTCGTACCTCACTGAGCATCTCCGTCTGCTCTCTGACAAACTGAGTGTCGATGGTTTCTGGCATCAGGTGATACAGACTGGACGCATCGTTCTTTGAACTCTGCTTGTATTTCAGCTGCAGCAGACATGAAACACATGTAAAATATTGATCATTCAGTCCAGCCCAATAAAAAAATGTATTAGATAAAAATAGAGATGATTAGAGCAGAGGATGAAATGGGGCAAACTGAACCACGGTGAGAGACATAACAGATAAGGAAAGGTGTTTTTAGTGTGTGAAAATGTGTAGAAGAAGCCAAGAAGTGTTAAAGATGGACTAAATTTGATCCCTGTGGCTAAAAATGCTAACTTGCTAAAGTGCTAAAGTCCACCTGACGTTACTGATAGTCACCAAACAGCTTCAGGTGCAACACTATCAGCATCATCTGGATCTCTGCTAAGCTTGCTCTGGTTTTTACACAGCTGTGAGCTATAAACAGATGTGTGAATTGGTTAACAGCGACACATACATGTGTGTGTTTTGTACCTGACTCTGCAGCTGTGAAGCCTCTTTAGCGTGCTGCGTCTCCAGAGTTTCAGGTAGAGTCGAGTACAGGGAGCTCATCACGTCTTTCTTTCCTGTCTCCTTGTACTTCATCTGAAACAGGAACAAAAATAAACTCACGGCTTCAATCTGGTTACCAAACTTCACCTGCTTCATGCTTTGCTGAATTAATTTTGTTCTAATTTCACATCAGTATCAGTCAAAAGTCCAAGGTTTTGAACTCAGATCTGCCGACTTTGAGCCTGTGACAGAATCACCTTCTTTTCATGGCTTTCAAACCTCAGGAGATCTATAAAGTTTTTAGTGTTGACCCTAAATTGCACGTATGAAACAGACACTGAAATATAGAGTAGTGTGTCATCTGCATAGATGCATCACCTGATTTGGAATTTGTCACCTGGTATCAGCTCTGAAGGTAAATTATGTAACAAGTTTACATAAAAATGTATAGAAATGACTAGAAATGTGTTATATTTTGCGCTGAGTTGTTTTTTTACATTATTCAGAGTGTTACTTTTAACAATTCTGAGGTCGTGGTGTTGATGATAACAGTAAAATTTAAAAGTGGGATATTATGTGTCAAAGATGCACGTACAATCTTATGTCAGTAATCCACATTCATACTAGGAAGAAAAACACTCTACTATGTTAAAAATATCAGAATATTTTTGAATTTCTGTACCTGCAAGTACATTAGAGAGCTTCATTGAGAATAGCGACAAAAATTATGAGATGCGTCTTTAAGTCAAATATTTCTAAACTCCCTCATCTGTGGATATATCAAATGTTTTTCCATCTCAACACAAATTCCTCTGGATCCCTCTGAAAGCTGAAACATGTTGCGACAAAAGAACAGGACCTCTTTCATGGAGAGATTCAGTTCCTCACCTCGCTCTGCAGCTCAGAGACAGCTTTGGCAAACTGTGTCTCAGTTGTTTCTGGTAGCTGAGAGTAGAAACTCTGAGAGAGTTTCCTCTTCCCTTCCTCCTTGTACTTGTTCTGGAAATGAAGGAAACAAAAGAGAAGAGTCAGACTCATTAGCAGAATTTTCAGCTACTGACACAGATGGAAACAGGAACAAAACTCAAGGAAAGTGCAACAACAAAAGAGTACGAATGATCAGCACATGAATGAGAAGCTAAATGAGACCCTAAAAAGTTTGTTGTCCCTGTGCCCCAAAAAACTAGCACTGATGTGGTTCCCCATCTCTGCATGGCCATGGATGAGATATTGTTAACAGCTGAGCTCCGGTGCTCATGAAAAACAGCCTGTGATTCCCCTTTGATCCTTGTTTGGATGCTAATCTGGCCTCTGATGAGCGTCTGAGGTATAAAAACATCAGAGAGCATCGGATAAGGCGGTAGTGATTATTTATAAGGAATCAAACAGCATTCTTACTGCAGTTATTCAGAGGAGGCTTCAGCTCTCAGCTGAAGAACAGCCACATCCCTCCTGCATGTTGGAGATCTCATGTTTATTTAATCTGACTCCAAAATGTGTGAGAGTCGAGAAACGAGTCATGATTCTTTACATTCGTGTGATTTTGGTATTTAGATCCACATTGTTTATGGGAGCAGAGCTCTCAAACTCTTCAAACTGTCTGACAGGTTTCTGTTAAAGTCTGCAACAATGACAGGTCTGAACCAGAGAACAGAAACAGATTAATCTGCAACAAGAGTCAATTAATCGATTAGTCAACTGATAGATTATTTCTTACTATTTCCATAATTGTTTTATAGAGATTTTCACTAATTTATTAAGCAAAAACATTAAAAATTTGCTGGTTACAGCATCTTATATTTGAGGATTTGCTGCTTTTCTTTGTTGTTTATGAAAGTAAATGAGGAGGGTTTTGTTTTTTTGTTATTTTAGGAACATATATTTGGATTTTTCTGAGTTGAATCTATTATAGAAACATCTTGAGTTTTTTTTTTTTTTTACCTCGCTCAGCATGTCGGTCATCTCTCTGGCAAAACTCATCTCAGACGTGTTGGACATTGTCGAGTAGAGAGAACTGGACATCTCCTTCTTCCCACTTTCCTTATATTTGATCTGGGAATAACATCATCAGCAGGCAGGGAAAGACAGATGAAGAAAGTTTTGAATTTGTGTTAATTGAGATGAAATAAATGACGAAAAATGGCCTGAAACATAAATCTGCAGCTGTCGTGTTTCAAACTGGAGCTGCAATCAAATAAAACGAATCAGAGTGGAAGTGTTTCTTGATGCTGTTGAAACCGTTCTCATGTTTCTCAGATAACAGAAAAAAACAGCAGGTTTACCTCGCTCAGCAGCTCTGCAGCTTCTTTGGCGTGCTGCGTCTCCATGGTGACCGGCAGGAGGGAGTACAGACATGAACTCGCCTCCTTCTTACCCGCCTCCTTGTATTTGGTCTGCAGACCGAAAAGAAGGAAGAGCTGCTTTGTCATAAACTAACTTATTCTCACTTTAAACATATTTAGGTTTCATCTTTTCTGTTTTATGATACTTTTACTAATCTTGTTCTCATCGTTCCATCCCATTCAGATTAGATTATAATAATAATCTGACCATGTACCTCACTCTGCAGCTCGGACAGCTGTTTAGCCAGCTGTGTCTCCGTGGTCTCCGGCAGCTGATGGTACAAAGTGCCCCGAATCTTCTGCTTCAGACCTTCTTTATACTTCACCTGCAGGAGACATGAAGGAGCATCACATGGTGCATTTATCAGATCCTTTTGAAAACACAGACGAGTCCAATGTGACACTTATTTCATTTCTTGTGGGAGTTTTTGCATCATCCTCTTATAATTTCAACACTTAATATCCTCCAGTGAGTGTCAGCCTTTTTTTGACTCCAGGTTACTCTGATATCTGAGCTCAAAGAATGTAATCAAAAGAATTTTTTGCATTTTTTTCAAAAGAATTAAACATTCAGATCATCCACACAAGCCAACAAAGGAAGTGACTCTTCTGAATACCTCACTCTGCAGGTTTGACACCTCTTTAGCGTGCTGGGTGTCGATGGTCTCGGGCAGCAGAGAGTAAAGGTTGATGTTCATCTCCTTCTTACCGTCTTCTTTATACTTCACCTGGCAAAGAAAAACAGATTTCTGATCTGCAGCTTCATCTATCAGCCTGCAGAGAGTCCATCACGTTTCTGAATCTCCACTCTGGTTTCCTCTCCTCACTATTCGTTACCTCGCTGAGAAGCTCGGAGACTTCCTTGGCGTGGGCCGTCTCTATAGTCTCAGGCAGCAGGTGGAAAAGGCTGGAGGACCGACCTTTCTTCAGAGCTGCTTTGTACTTCAGCTGAACACAAACAGGAGCACAGACAGTTATCCATCGATGAAAAGACCCAGGACGGATGAACGCATGTTTGCTGCAGTGTGTAGGTGTGTGTGGACCATGCATGCTGCAGGTAGACCATGTTCTCACCTCGCTCTGCAGGTCCGAGGCCTCTTTGGCGTGCAGCGTCTCCAGAGTCTCAGGCAGAGTCGAGTACAGACAGCTGGACACTTCTTTCTTCCCCTGTTTGTACTTCATCTAACATCCAGTCAATGAAATAAACATTATGAGGAGATTTCAGGATGAAAATCTGCTTAATATTCATTCAACTCAACGTCAGACACAGAAACATTCGGCTCAGTTAAAACAAAAAAGAGGAAAAAATTCAAGTGGCCAGTTATCTGGATTTCTGGAGGCAAAACTGTGCTCAGACGATGGCTGATGGGTTTCCAGATTGTGCTGTATGCATTGAGGATCTGTATCGTATTGTATCGTATCATATCGTATTGTATCTTTGTGTATCATTTTGTGTCGTATCGTATCGTATCGAATCGAATTGTATCGTATCGTATCGATTCGTATTGTATTGTATCTTTGTGTATCATTTTGTGTCGTATCGTATCGTATAGAAATGTATCGTTTCGTATCGTATCGTATCGTATTGTATCTTTGTGTATCATTTTGTGTCGTATCATATCGTATTGTATCGTGTCGTGTCGTGTCGTATCGTATCGTATCGTATTGAATTGTATCGTATTGTATTGTACTATATCGTATCATATCGTATCGTATCGTTGTGTATCATTTTGTGTTGTGTTGTATCGCATCGTATCGAATTGTATCGTATTGTATCTTTGTGTATCATTTTGTGTCGTATCGTATCGTATCGTATCGTATCATGTGCAGTAAACCAGTTGGTCCAAAGCAAACTGCTGGTTCCTGCTGTTGTGTGGAAAACAAGCAGCACTGAATGCAGCATGAAACCAGATTCTGATTGTAAATGTTGTCGATTGACGTCTTTCTTAACAAAGTGAAGGTTTCCTGAGCTGCACTGCAGACAGAAACAGCAGCTGCTCTTCTGTTATGTTTCTGACAAAGAAGCTGCTCGTCGCTGTTAGCTTTTCTATCAAACTGCACCTGCTGTTTCCAACAGAAACCAAACCAGTCAGGAAAGATTACAAAGTTATTGTTATAGTACACAGAGGCCACATTCTTCAGCACTGGATTCTCTTTGTTTAGATGAAAAAATCAGGATTTTCAGGCCTGTTTTTTTTCCTCACCTCGCTTTGAAGCTCAGAAACATTTTTAGCAAACTGAGTCTCAGTCGTCTCTGGTAGCTGACTGTAAACGCTCTGCGAACGGCTCTTTTTCTCATTCTCCTTGTATTTAATCTGAAAAAAGACAGCAAATCAAAAACATTAAGAGTTTCAGGAGTTTGTCTCTGTGATGCTGCTGCAGGAAGAAAAACCTGCAGCTCTCAGAGGCTGACAGATGCTCTTTGATTCAAGCTGGGAGGATTTCTCAATAAAAAACATAAGAACTTTGCATAAAACTTCATGTATTAATACTAAAGCAAACATGTTAGTTATTATATCTTTTCTGTAATAGATTTTGTTATCTAACAGTTTTCTTTTCATGGTGTTTTTGTGATGAACTCGTCTTTGTGTTGCTGAGCCTCATTAGTCTGGACTGAATCTGCACAACATCGTTGAAATGCAAATGAAAGGCTGCAGCACAGATCACGTCTTTGATCCTTTTTTCATGATAATTACACTTCTGATGACAAATTCATGACAGAAAACATCGACCACAATGAGCCGATAACAGTGCAGCTTTTTCCTGTTTTTAATATTCTGAACTCTTTGCTGTTTTAAGACTCTGTGGGTGAATTTGGAAAATGTGGTAAAAGTTCAGTCAACCACATCTCATCAGAAACAGAATCACTTCATCACCTGACTAATTTTCATTCATGTACAAAGTTCGACAAATATTTTATCTGATCTCATTTCATTCCAGGTGGAGGGCTTTCAGCAAAACCAAGATGTTCCTCACACTTTCTTTAAGATCTTTTAAAACATCAGCCGTCTGTGAAGGTTGGTACCTCGCTCAGCAGGTCAGTCATCTCTCTGGCGAAGCTGGTTTCTGAAGTGTCGGGCAGAGTCGAGTAAAGCGAGCTGGACATCTCCTTCTTCCCGCTCTCCTTGTACTTGATCTGAGAAAGTGTTCATTGAGAAACAAACGTGATCCTCAGAGATGCGGCCTGATTGTCTCTGCATGCCTTCGGTGTGTTCGGCTGCTCTTTACCTCGCTGAGCAGCTCTGTGGTCTCTTTAGCGTGTTGAGTCTCCAGAGTTTCAGGTAGAAGAGAGTAAAGGCAGGTGTTCGCTTCTTTCTTTCCTGCTTCTTTATACTTTGCCTGCAGATGACACATAAAAACAACATTGGAGTTCAAATTAAATGCCTGTTTCACACACAAACAGGCCAAAGTATTGAAGCGTGATGTAAAATCACAAGAATAAAATTGATTGATAAGTTCATGGCCTGAGGTAAAAGCAGGTGAGTCAAACAGCTCAATTCACATGCACATAAGGTTTAACTCTTTGAGTGATTATACTGAAAGTTTGAAGTAAATAACTTTTGTGATGTTTCTGTTCCAGGTAATTGAATATTGTAAGTCAGGACTGACTAAGAAAATGGATAACAGTGATTTTCATGCAGTCATGTGTCTCTGCCACGAATGAATTCATCCCACGTCTTCATCATGCTGTTAGAATGAGCCTCCTCCCTGACTGATGCCGACGTCTGTTATGCATGTTTCTGTTAACTGTTTCAGAAAACATCAAAAAAAACATTTTTGGCTGATATTTCTGTTATTCGAAGGGTTTCTCAGGTGACTGGTTGCTCTCTGTGTTCATAGGTGAGTCGTGTTTCAACGAAATTTTTAATATTTTCTCTTGCATGTTCTTCTTTTTCCATTCTGATGTTTGTAAGCTGCATTTAGGTGAGTAAGTTCAACAAAAACCAAACACATTCACTGTTATTATTTGTACTGCATGCAGTGTTTTTGGGGTCAAATAGCAGTAATGGTGGCAGTGGTTAAACTGTGAAAAGCTTTTCTGAAAATCAAATCTAGAAATCTGCCTTTAGAAAACAGACATTTTGGGTTTCGGTGATTTTCCGTGAAAGCTTTGGATGAGTGAGAAGTGACACTTCAGAGGGCTGAAGCAGCTGAGAGCAGCTGAGAGCAGCTGAGAGCAGCTGAGAGCAGCTGAGAGCAGCTGAGAGCAGCTCTGCAGCTTTTAAACGTGTCTGAATTTAACCTCATGCTGCAGGAAAACGTGATTTTATCATTTTCAAACATATTTCACTCGTTTCTGTTGGAGATGCTTCAACATGTCAGCGTCACGTGTGAAACGGAGCTCAGAGAAGAAGCTTTTATTATTTCTGATCCTCTTCAGCTCCGAAAACAGCCGGCTGAGATGAATATTAAAGATTCAGAATAAGCTTGAAATCCATCAGTTATTCCGTCTGCGTAAGAGCTGAGAATACTCTTCTTCTTTGGTGTCATTATTCTGTTTTTTTAGCTCACTGCTATTTTCCTGCACAGCTGCCACTGAAAAAAGAACATTAAAAAAGACTCACATGGATGTTTTTTTCCTACAGGAGACCTGAATATTTATCTTAAACTCAACTCAGAAGTATCTGAAGGCAGAAACATCATAAAGTGTGAAAAGTGTGAAGTGTTTTCTCTTTTGTTGCACTGAGGAGAATCGATGCTGCACCTCGCTCTGCAGCTCGGACAGATGTTTGGCCAGCTGTGTCTCCGTGGTCTCCGGCAGCTGATGGTACAAACTGCTCTGGATCTTCTGCTTCAGACCTTCTTTATACTTCACCTGCAGGAGACACGAGTGGATCCACGTCAGCTTGTTGTCAGAGAGCATCAGAGTTAAAATCATAGAGAGGGAAATCTTTCGTAGATCGGAAAGAGTTTCATGTTAATCAAATATAACAAAGAGCATCTGTTTATTAATATAATATAGTTTGTGATACCTCACTCTGCAGGTTTGACACCTCTCTGGCATGTTGGGTGTCCAAAGTCTCAGGCAGCAGAGAGTAAAGGTTGATGTTCATCTCCTTCTTACCATCTTCTTTATACTTCACCTAAAATAACAAATTATTAATATGTATATGAGGTAAAACTGAGGGCAAAATGAGCTACACACAAGATATTTCACCAAACACCACTTTACAAAAGAAATTACTGTTATTCTCATCTCATCTAATCTCACAAATTGTTTTTCCTGCTGAGTTTTAAAGGTAAGAATCACTAAAGTTGCTCCAAATGAACATCATGAAAGTGACAACTTCTGTTTTCGTCTGACTCCACTTGATTTGGTCTGAAAAAGAGCCATGAAGCAGCAGAAGTTCAGTCTCTGAGGTGACGTTCGGGTTTGTTTCGTACCTCACTGAGCAGCTCGGACACTTCCTTGGCGTGTGCCGTCTCTAAAGTCTCTGGGAGAAGAGAGTACAGACTCGAGCTCACGCCCTTTTTGCCCGCCTCCTTGTACCGCATCTGAAAATACAAACACATTTCAACAAACTGAGACGTTTTAAAAGCATGTTCACGCATTAAAACCCTCTGAGGATCAGTGTTTTAAGAATCAGCTGTGTGTTAATGATAAAAACGATCTCACCTCGCTCTGCAGCTCAGCAACACTTTTAGCAAACTGCGTCTCAGCGGTTTCTGACAGCTGAGAGTAGAAACTCTGCGAGAGACTCTTCCTGCCGCCCTCTTTGTATTTACTCTGAGAGAAGATGAGACGACGTGTCAGCAGTTCACACTGAAGCTCTGCTGTTTGCACAAAGTGAAGACGCTGCATTGACAAGCTCTGTTCAAACGTCTTTCCAGCTCGAAGAAATAATTCAGAGAGTCAGTGAAGTGAAGAGATTAACTCTCAGTGTTTCAGAGTTTTAGGGATCGACTTGTTTTGTACAGAGTCTCAGAGCAGCAGAAACAAAAAATATATGAATCTAAACTGCCAGGACTGAAAAATGAAACTAACATGGTGTGCAAAAATGCTGCACTTCCTCAAATGGCCAATAGCAGCTGTCTACAAGTGCAAGTCAATTCACATAAAGCCTCATGATGGAAATGACCAACTGGACACGTTTACAGCCTGATGTGAAAAATGCATGAAGGTAAATTTTATAAACTCATTCAGTTGATTTTTTCTGGCAAAATTGGGGGTGTGGCCACTTTGATTGACAGCTTGTTGTTTGAGTTTGTGAGGCGTCACTCAGTCATTGGTGGAAAAACAACGGCAAAGTCAGGACTTTATTGAATGAACGACATGATGAAGGCTCTGTCCTCAGTGTGCAGAATTTACTGCTTTCTACTGTTTCATTTTACTTCAAACTCATTTCAGACAAAATACCTTCAAGTTTTTATGATTTTTTAAGCAAAACAATTAGAGAACTTCACTTTGGGCTTCACATTTTTTCAGTATTTTGGGCATTTTTATGGCCTCAAATATTAAATGTTGAATCAAAACACAAAATTTGGTCTGTTTCTGATCAACATAAACAGTAAACACTATGAAATAACGGCTTCACCGGCAGTAACAGAGATTTTAAGCTCGCTGCACGCAGGTTTTTCTACCTCACTCTGCATCTCAGTCATCTCTCTGGCAAACTGGATCTCTGCCGTGTCGGCCAGCTGAGAGTAAAGAGGTGACGGAGCTCCTTTGACCAGCAGCTTCGGACGATAATTCACCTGAATGAGAGAGAATACAACCAACGAATACAGAGGAAGAGAAACACATGCAGCCATGTCACCACTGAGGGCATCTCGGGTTCGTGCTCTTATGATGACCACATTTCCCATAAATCCCTGCTCGCGTACCTCGCTCTGCAGCTGCGAAACCTCCAAGGCGTGTTGCATTTCTGGGGTTTCGGGGAGCTGAGAGTAAAGAGAGATCGAGGCCTTTCTCTTCCCCTCTTCTTTGTACTTTTTCTGAAACAGATTGAGATCAAATCATCATGTAATGTGTGTTTGTGGCGCTCGTGCAGCTTCGACTCAGCGTTAAATAAGAGTTCTGTGTTTATGTGTTTAATTCATTTGCAGCGAGACGCCCTGCAGCTTCATCAGACCTGCAGCTGCTGCATAAAACAAGCGGCGTGTCGTCGCTCAGACTGATGAAATCTGCTGTAATGCAGCTGCTGTGAGAGTCAGGGTGAAGATCCTGCTCGAGTACCTCGCTCTGAAACTCGTGGACCGCTCTGGCCAGCTGCATCTCCGGGGTTTCTGGGAGCTGAGAGTACAAACTGCTGCTCATCTCCTTCTTCCCTTCCTCCTTGTACTTGTTCTGAAGAGCAGAGAGTTTTTCACAGTGACAACGAGCCGAAACTTTCAGGGGAAAAATCAATAAATGTGGTTTACAATTAGTTAACGCAAGAATGCTTGGTCAGAAATTACTGATCCATCAATACATCCACCCATCTCCTCAGCATTTATTCATCCTCTCATCATTTTATCCACACAGACGTCATCAGAACACCTTCACCCATCATCCGTCCACCATGTCTGACCTCACTCAGCATCTCAGTCAGCTCTTTGACAAACTGGGTCTCTGTTGTTTCTGGCAGCAGAGAGTAAAGAGAGGAGGAGATCTCTGTCTTCACGTTGCCTTTGTATTTGATCTGAAAAACAAACAAAACTTTGTCACTTCAATAATCATGTTTGGGATCATTTTTATCTGCTGCAGAGCTTCTAAAACCAAAGCTTTAAGGTCCACTGCTCATCTTTATTTGTCACAGACGTTTGCATACGTCATACACGCTGACAAGCTGATGGCTCATTTAGCAAAAACATTGTTTTAAATTACTAAAAGTTTAAATAAATACAAATGATTTAAACTGACGAATGTGGGGAAATATAGCTGACAAAGAATAAATGTTTCGATAAGTTTGCTACATGGAAGATGTTTTATATCCCAAGACCACCAGCGATACCTTTACGGACCACCAGGGGGCCACAGCCCACATTTCGGGGAATATTAATCTACCGCAAAACCGATAAAAAATCATGAAGCTGTAGATACTGCAGGAGATTTATTCTTGACAGCCTAAAACACAAAGAAAAGCTCTGACATCATCTGCTCTGAGCTCTGAGCTCCACCAAACGTTGGCGTGTCTCGGTGTGTGTTCACCTCGCTCTGCAGCTCTGACGCCTCTCTGGCGTGTTGAGTCTCGGCGGTTTCCGGCAGGACGGAGTACAGAGACATGGACGCCTCCTTCTTTCCGTCCTCTTTGTACCTGGACTGAAACAGTTCAAACACTTCAGAAGATACGATCAGAAATCTGACGCCTCGTGTCCTTCAGAGAGACGACATCTTCAGTTTGGTCCTCACTTCTCCGGTACAGAAGAACAGGTGTGTGTGTGTATGTGTGTGTGTGTGTGTGTGTGTGTGTGCGCAGACCTCAGATATCACAGCGCTGATGTTCTTGGAGTGGATGAGTTCGGCTCCAGGAACAAACAGACTCTGACCCCTCATCTTCTCCAAGTCCTCCTTATACTTCACCTGCAGGGACGAAGGTGAGACATGAGTGTGTGTGTGTGTGTGTGTGTGTGTGTGTGTGTGTATCCCGTTGCACAGGTAAACTCCTTCACACGCATCACTGCTGGACTTTCTCCTGATTGGCTCCTTCAAGTCTTTTTAAAACCCGTCAACACTTTGATTGTTGGCTGTTTTTCTTCGTTTGTTTCTGATGAGAATCTGAAGCAGCTCAGATCTTTGATGATTTAACTGATTTAACTTTCTTTGTTCTAGTGGTTCCTGTCAGTCGTTTTGGATAAAAGCTTCAGCTCGATGTGACATAATGCAACAACAGTTCATGATCTGTGATGCTCAGTCAGTCTCAAACTCCTCTTGTGGATGATAAAGTGTTTATTTATTTCTTCTCTGTACAAACTGAAGCTCCTTCCCTCCGTTCAGGCTGTAAAGCGGTTCACGTCTCCATGGCAACAGAAACATCTATAAACTGGATTTAGGGCTGTAGTCGGTGCAGAGCTGCACCAGGAACTTTAGGAACAAAAAAATAAATAAACAGAGTGTTTTTTTATCTGCTGACGTGAAGATTCAGCTTCCACAGCAGAGACTCATGAAGGTCCTGAGATCTGCTCTGAACTCTCCTCCTGCATGTGATGATCCGTGAAGATGTTGGGAGGCAGCAGAGGGACGGCAGCCGGAGGAAGAAGTCAGGATGATTTTATAAAGCCGGTTGACTTGCTGATGAGTCATTCTGCTGGTGCAAACAGCCGAGCGGCCAAGTTTGAGTCACACCAGAGGATCGATACCTCAGCCTGCCACATCCTGCAGCGGCTTCCACCCTCATCCACCGTCTTCCTGCTTCAGACGGCTGCAGGAGCCAAACATGGCTTTTCCTTCTACTGTACATTCCCTATAAGGTCGCTTTTTGGATCTGCGCAGCGTTTAGTTCACATTTGAAGTGTCGTGAAAAGAGAACGAGGCCTCGCTGCCTCACACGTGTGGAGGAGTTCACAGATAAAACAGTGAAACATCAGTGGATCCAGTGTGGGTCAGCAAGCACCGACGCAACACTGCGCCGACTTCTGAACGAGTTATTTATGTCACTGGTGGGTTATTCACATTTTCAGTTTTACCTCAGAAATGTTACAGATAAACTTTGTGCTGCAAACTGCAGAATGCACCTGACTGAAGGTTCGGATGGAGGCAGGATCACGTTCTCCTCACAAACAAACACGGTTCAGGACTGAGACTTCGTCCTCTGAAGAGTCTCTGCAGGTGAGCTCACAAACTCTCAGGATGCGTTTTAAAACCAGACTGAGACGACGTGACTTCGGAGTGAGTCTGCTTCGTCTGCAGCGTGAAAACAAAGCGACTTCAGCTTTTTGTAACAGGACACGAGTGACTTTAGCTTCGGTTTTAGAGTTTGACCTCTTCACATCCACCGAAACTGTCGACTCGGCACGACTTTTTAGGATTTAAGAGATTAATTTTTGCCTTTTTCTGGACATACTTGACCTTTTTCAATTTGTTCAATTATCCACTAACAAATAGTTTCCTGTTAGAAGCTTTTCCATTTAGCTTTTAGCCCAGAAACTAGGATGTTAAATAAAATCAGCCTGCTGATTGTAAAATATTACAAAAGTGATCTTTGAATATTCAGCATGTAGTCTTTATTTATTTGAGATAAAATTCTTTACCGTGCATGTTATGCACATGTTGGGTTTTCTTTGATAATTCAGGAAATAAAAAGAGTGTTTTGTGTTTCATTCTGTGTGTTTGCAGACGGTGAGTGAACAGCAGCCGTCCTCAGTCACATGAAGCCTCTTTTTCCTCTGATCATCACTATCATGGACCGAACTGAATCAGCTGTGAAAGAAGAAGAAAAGTGATAAACTGAACCGACAGCAGACGAACTTACTTCACTGGCGAGTAAACTGCATCTCCTGTTGAAGGTCGGGTCTGGAAGTGGAGGCTTCACATCAGAGGAGGCCTGAAAACAAGACGATGCACAAGAAGCTGAGAGACCAAAATGCTTCCAGAGGACCTTAAATTAGTAAAAATGACTCTTTAATGAGCTTTAAATCAGCGTGGGATCCTTCGTCTCTTCACTGAGACAAACTCTGACGATTGTTTGTGACTAAAAGACAATATTGGCAAACTTTATTATCCGTCTGACCCCACTAAGAAAACTGAGACGGAGAAACCGGTGAGTCAACCAGAGGAAACTTTCCTAATTCCTTCAATCCCCGTCCTCTGCTCACAGGCCCGGCTGAGTCCTTAAAATCCCACTATCAAAGGCTAATAACGGCACATTTTCATTTGTACTTTCACTAATCCTCTCTAAGCCCGAACAAAAACCTGCGGTGCCAGGCGATGCCCCACGCCAAGGTCAGCACAAAGACTCCCAGTCAGCGCCGAGACCGGGGGGGTTTCAGAGGAGAGGAACCGAATCTGCCTCTCAGCAGAAGCCTTCAAAGAAAAGCAGAAACCCTCACAGACGTTCAGCAGAAGGCTGGACTGAGCTGCAACGAGGAAGTTATCTGACCGAGAGGAAAAACCGATCAAAAGATCAGACGTCAACGCTCAAAATCAAAGAAATCAGAGGAAAATATCAGAAAACTTTCCTGATCTTCTGTGAGATCTGCTGGACTTCTGTGGTTTTAAAGACGATTATTTAAAAAACTGATGTGAAGTCAAGTTTGTTTGAACTGGACTGACGACTGAAACGGGTCAAAGTTTCAGGTTGTGAATGAGTATGAAGATAAAAGACTGAGACAGAGATCTTTGCATCAGAACTGAAGCTTCTGAAAAATCTACAAATACAGTGGAGTCGAATCAAAGAGAAAAGACGTTTGATCAGCTGTTTTCTGTCGTTTGCTGTTCGTTTTTAGGATTTTCCTGAAGTGAATCTTTAATTTCAGGTTGTTTGTTCAGTTTTTTAACATTGCAGGAAGCTCGAGTTCTCACCTCTGACTCCCACGGTCCCAACAGCTTCTTCGTCTGACTCTCCTCCCTCTCTTCACTCTCTTCTCCTCCCTCCATCTCCGCTTCCTCCTCCTCCTCTGTTATTTCTTCGCTCTCCTCCTCCTCCTTCTCCTGCTTGTCTGTCTTTTCTTCACTCACGTCGACGACAGTGGTCGTGGTCGTGGTCGCGGTTGTCGTCACTGTTGTCACCTTCGTCTCCTGGACAAATTCCTCCTTCTCCTCCTTCACTGTCAGAACCTCTTTAATCTCTCCGACAAACGAAGGAGCAGCCGGCGCCTCCTCTTCCTCCATGTCGGTCACCTCTGAGGACAAAGGACACACCTCATGTTTGGAGTCAGATTACTGATTGTGTCACAATTAAAAAACAAAAACAAAGTAAGAAAGAACATAATTAAAGGAAACAACAGCAGTTATTAGAAAAACTGAGCCTGAAGAAGTTTCTGAAGGTTGAAAGATCTCAGCAGAGCTTCACAGACGCGTTTATCTGCACAAAAACATACATCTGAGTGTTTTACTGAAGAAACAAAACCTGCAGGAGGAAAAAGGAGCCAAACTACAGAAAACAACGACGTCTCACAGATTGAAGACGTCCTTGATTTCTGCGCTCATGAGCCGCCATCATGTGGAGACAAACATGGAGGCAACAACCACAGGAAGTTTGATGAGCTCTGCCGTCACAGTCCGCCATGTTGCAGAGGTCGACACACTTTCCCCGGCTGTCAAGGTCACCGTGTTGACGTCCTCGGTGTCCCGGCCTTCCACTGAGACCTTCAAGGTCGTGGTCACTCTGTCTGCAATCACCTCTGAGTGTCTCATTCACACTCTTCAGCTCCAGCTCCTACCAACCTTTCGGGGACCTTCTCCAAAGCCTGGCGTCCTTCGTTGCTTCGCTCAGCATCCTGTTCTCACACTCACCTCGTCCGGTTTCTGCTCGTCTCCTCAGAAATCCTCCTCGGTGTCTCGATCGGCCCGTTAGCTTTGCAGATCCTGCCGTCCTCCTGTGTGATTTCTCACCCGATGGAGACTTTTTCACCTTTTCTCCGATGTGTTGTTCACTCTTTTCTTTCACAGTATCTTCTCATGCTCTGGTCACTCCTCCCACCTCCGAACGTCTTGGAAAATCTTCTTTCCTTTCAGTCTTTTCTCTCCTTTTCTTCTCCTGTGAGTCTGTGAGCGACTGAGCCGCCTCGCTGTCCTTTCTGTCTTCTGTCCGTCGCTTCGTCGGGTTCTTCTTATCATCTCCAACTTCCACATTTAGCCTCCTACTCAGGACCTTATCACGGCCGTGCCCTTCGTCTCAGCCACAGTGCCAGCGATGGGCACAGTGTGTGTGTGTGTGTGTGTGTGAGGGGTTCAAGGTGAATTCAGAAAACATCGTCAGCAGGAAAGAATGCAACATTTACACACAAACACTTACAGATGAACATTATTAATAATAATAATAATAATAATGATAATAATGTTTTTTTCTGCTGCTGTTGACTGAAAGATGATTGATGGAAAAAAAAGAAACTTAATTTTAGCATTTTGTTTAATTTTGAGATAAAAGGAAGTTTTTCAGACCTTCCAGTCACAAAAGATCCACACTTGTCATTTATTGGCTGTTAGAGACTCTTTGGATGTTTCAGATGATTAATTTTCTTGATGTTTAAAATGAGTTTAAGTTAAGTTGAGCACAATTTAATCAATCAGCTTACACACTGTGTGGAAAAACAGCTTATTATAAGACATTAATCACATTCTTTGATGTCCAAGTTGTATTTTAGCTGCTGCAGAACTTTATGTGATTTAAATATGAAGAGATTTATGATAAAAAGTTTAGGCAGCGATGATCAATCAGGCACAAATACACAGTGTTATACTGAGACTTCAGTGAGATAATGTCGACCTGATCGATCAATCAGAATCAGACTGAACCTTATTGGTTTTGTTGAATGTCAGAAACATTAAAAAGGGGATTTTTTCTCTTTTCATCCAAAACTAAAAAACTCTTTTCAGATGTTCAGTCGTGTTTTTGAGTTTTCAAACTGAGCAGAAAAAAAACACAAAAACACAAACTAAACTCAACTTGTTCGGGGGGACAATTAATGAATCAGGTCTTTGAACGCATCACGGGTTTAGTGGCCTGAAGAGCAGCTGAGTCCCGGTCGCTTCTGCAGACCAGAATCACAGCAAATGAAACTCTCCGGGGAAGAACAGCTTTGGTTAAAAAAAGAGTTTTCATGAGCCGAGCCGCCTCGATGACCAGGAGCTGCCCCCCCCCCAAGATCTTGTTGATGAATTCAGAATCACAAAGCTTCTCCCGGGAGAATCGCCTGTGTTTTCGTCCTGATGTGAACTTCAGGTTCAGACTCAGTTAACGTCACTGCAGGTGAATCTGTGCGACGCGTCTCTCACTTTCAGGCTGTTTCTGTTTGGTTTCCTGCTGTTTCACTGGGAGACAAACGGGCGGCTCGCGTTAAACTGGAAGCAAACACAGATCTCCTCCACATCACACCTCCCTCACACCTCCCTCCCTGCTCCTCCTCCTCCTCCTCCTCCATCATCATCAGCAGGTCAACCTTGAAAAGAGCTGAGTAATACAACAAACATGTGGGCTGCTGAATGTCACAGCGATGAAAGAGAGGCGATGTGTGTGTGTGTGTGTGTGTGTGTGTGTGTGTTAATTAAAGCGAGCAAATGAGGAGAGAGAGTCTGTTGTGTATTTACGCGGCGGAATAACACGATCACTCGGTCAGGTAAACAGGAAGAGGAAGGAGAGAGAACAACGAAAGAGCAGAAAAACTGAAAACGGCTCTGTGGATCATTGAGAGGATGTGTGAGAGGAAAGTTTAGTTACTTTTTTATTATTTATGTTTAATGAGCATCTCAGTGGTTTACACTCATGTTTTTAATATTTACTAAAAGGTCAAAAATCAATAAAAAATAAGTGTTTTGGAGAAAATCTGCAGAAAGAAGGAGGACAGACAGATAAATACGCTACCTTGGCATCTTCTGCTGAGGGTCGACGGGTCATCAGGACACACGGAGGTCGAGTATCTGCACACACACACACACACACACACACACACACACACACACACACACTCACACACTGTAACTCACACACACACACACTCGCACAGAAACATCCAAAGATTAAACACACAATTTCCACTTTCAGTATCTGACAATTAAACCACAAAAAGAAGTCTGGCACCTTCTGAAGGCCTCTATTAGAGGAAATACGGTAAAAACCTGACAGCTCAACTTGTTTTTCTTTCTAATAAAATTGATCGTCACTCACTCTGATCGGTTTCAGGCGAAGCTCCTCTTCAATCAGCTGATGTCGTCGACGCCGGAGGCCTCCATGATGTGCACATTTTGTGTGTGTGTTCATGTGTGTGTTTGTGTTTGTGCTCACTGACCAAAGTGCACCCTTCACTTTCACATCACACACACACGCACACACACTCACTCAGGTATGTTCAAACACACACATCACAGTGTGCATCATCGTGTGTGTGTGTGTGTGTGTGATCATACATTACTGATCTGCTCCTGAGTCTTTCTGAGTCTTTGCATCTCCGGCGTGTCGGACACGATGCTGAACCCTCGACCTTTGCTCTCCTCAAAGTCCTTCTTGTACTTCACCTGCAGGACACAAAGAGGCAGAGGAACACCTGACATTCAGGAATCTTCACCCCAAAAATCCTCCATGAGCGACGACTTCCGCCCGAGTCTGAGCCACATTAATATTTCAGCATCGGCGTGTTGCAATATTTACCAAAATGCTGAAAATCTCATGGTGAGTTAAACTCATCAGATGGTTCAAAAAACATAAGTGACAACTTTTGGCTTCGGTGCCTCTGAATAAAAGAAAAGCTGCCTCATGCAGAGGAGACGAGCAGAGCAGCTCCTCCTCCCACCGAGCAGGAGCGTTAAGGAGGTCAGAGGCTGCAGATCCATGAACGGACAGATGACACAGTTAAAGAGAGTGTGTGTGAAGGTGGAGTTTCACCTCTGAAAGCGCCCACACGGCAGAAATAATTACACCCGTCAGCGTTGAAACGAGCTTCATTCGCTGTAATCGCTGCTCACACGTGTTCATGAAAGAGGGTTTGATATCCGAGCCGACGACACGATTCTTCAAGCTGATCATTAAGTTTAATCGAAGCCCAAAACGCAGAACTCACCTTCAGCGATTAGTCGTTACATCACGTCCGTATCATTACATTAAAGCTGAGTGTTAAACTTTATTACTCTGAGTGCTGAATGAAGTGTTTCCTCAGAGTTAAAGACTGAAAGTCTCTGATCTGAAGTTTGATCCTGATGAAGCATCGAAACGAAACGTGTCGGATTCACAGAGAAGCTTCTCTTTAAACCACAAACGTTTCTGGAGTTTTCACCTTTAAAATCACTGTGACGGCACAAAGATCTTTAGGATTTCATTATATTTCCATGTTTGAATGTATAAATGTGATGAATATTTTTGCTTTTTTTTTATTTTTATAAATTTTGTTGAATTAGTTTTTATTTTTTTAGCTCTGCACTGAGAAACATTCATTTCAACTGTGTTTGTATGGAAATAAAGAAACAAACTGACTCTTTCTTCTCCAAGTGCCTTGAAAGTGAATGTCAAGTAGCCTATTTTGTGTGTGTGTGTGTGTGTGTGTGTGTGTGTGTGTGTTTTAGCCAGTACTCTCTATTTAAAGGTATGGAAAGCTGGCATCAGATGCAAAGTTCGACCCTTTTTAAATTAATATTTGATTGAATATCTCCTGTTTTAAATAATATATTTGTAGTAAAAACTCTGCTGATATTCGACATTTTTCTGATTATCAACGAGAAGAAAAGAGTCAAACTACCTTTGAATGTTTCTCCAAACTAGTGCTGCGTGTACATCACAGCCCTCTGTGCCATAAAACTTTATTACTGCCCAAAAATTATAGAATGAGCCACGCTGTTATGTTCCTTCACCACCATGAACACACACACACACACACACACACACACACACACTTCAGGCTCATGAGAGAACCAAATGTGGATTAATCCGCTGCTGAAAATAGTCCCCAACAAATGCATCTCTTTTACCAGCCTGCTTTATAAACTTCAAGGTAAAGAACTGGAAGATAAATTCATTCATTATTTTGACACCAGAAGTGAAACTTTTGTCTCCTAAAACTGAAGCAACTTATGTGAAACAGTCAAGGATTCAAACTAAATGAAACATAAACATATAAAATAATAAGTCAGGACCAAACAAACGGAGCAGCAGGTTCGTTTCTCTCTCGGGTCGTCGGCTCGACCTTCAGACGAAACTCTGCAGCTCATGAAGTCGACCTGCTGGTGTCGATCAGTCGTCAGAAACAAGCCATTAGCCTTCAGAACGGAGTTACATAAGGCTGTAAACTGCAGAATATGACTCAGACAGTCAGGGTGTGTGTGTGTGTGTGTGTGTGTGTGTGTGTGTGTGTGTGTGTGTGTGTGTTCTGGCATTCTGCTCTCACTGTGATTGTCCCGGCTCTCAATACAAAGCAGATTAAATCCTCATTCATCAGATGCAGGCTCCCTGCAGAGCTAATATGACAAGCTAACGAGCTAAACCACACACACACACACACACACACACACACACACATTTACAGCGTTGGTGGGTGGAAATAACACAAATTGAAGCATGAAAACATCAGATTCAGTTTGGCATTTTGCAGTGAACCGGAGTCAGAAGCTGCAGGAGGAAAGTGATGAGACGATGGAGGAGGTGAGTTTGGATGGAGATGAAAAAGGATCTGATGGTGAATATTGATTAAGGAGCGATCTCATAATCGGTGATTTGTCACAAAGAGCAACGTCTCACTTTTTCAGCTCCGCCAGACTCCGTTAAGTGTCGTCTGAACGTTAAATTAGGGCACTAATAGAGAGATAATCTGGATTATCTCACTCCTGAGTTTTGAATTCATGTCAGCAGCTGCTTTGGCTGCGAGACAGACACCGGCAGACATCACCGGGTCACATGATCACTTCACATCCACTCCTCTGTACCAAAACACAAGTAGGTCAGAGCCGAACATATGGGAGTTTTCCCACCGTGTGTGTGTGTGTGTGTGTGTGTGTGTGTGTGTGTGAGTGTGCGACACACACTCCCGCTGCACAGCCTCATTGTCTATTATAATCAGTTTCCTGGAGCTGAAAGTCTCGGTGTGATATAAAGTGATGTGAACGTTTCCTCCAGGATCACAAAGACACACGGATCCTAAAGGCTGAAAGTTAAAGAAGAAGAAGAAGAAGAAGAAGCAGGAAGGTTGAAAGAGGAAGAGGGCATGATGGGAAATGAGAGGAAACCTCGAGGAGGAGAGGAGACGAGAGTCACAAACTGCATGAAGATACAAAGAAAAGAAACTTGCTGGTGAAAGTGTCACATGAAAACAATTTAACAGAGTCTCCATCTTCTTCATTTCAGTTTATATTTGCACCAAAAAAGAGAGAATTGATCCACTTTATTTAAGAAAATGACTCAAACAAATCTGAAAATCATGTTCTCATGTGATCACTGAGTCTGAGTTTGATTTTAGCTTCTTAATTTACAGTTAATGTTACAACACCGACACAGTTTACATATCGAGCTCCAAAACAATCCAGTTTTAATCAATAAAATTTAAAAAGAGTTTAATTTATTTTCCTGCTGCGCTTTAAAAAAAAACATGATTTAGGACAATAGATCAAATTAAATCAACTGTTTTCGCAAATTAAAGCTTCATATTAAGCAAATGTGGCTCCTGACATTTTCCCACAGCCACCTCTAGGGGGTGCTGATGGCTGAGGGGCGTAAACAGAAAGGTATGATCACAGTTTTTTCGCAGGTGAAAACTGGAAGAAAATTAACTTCAGATCATGAAAAGATTTTCACAGGAAACAGATTGATGTGTTTTGTTTGAGTCAGTGACATTTTGTCATGTTTTAAATAATTTAATTGCCCTAAAAACCACTAAAGGGGCATAAAGAGAGTGAACCGTATCCTGTAAACAAGTGTGTGTTTCCAATTTATCGACACACTTTTACACAATCAACGGCTCATTAAAGGACACGAGACATGAAGACGTTCGCAGATTAAACGTGTTTTAATCTTCGTGTTGTTTCAAACAGTCTGACTCTGGATTCCTTCCCTGATTGGTTAAAAAAACTGTTGCCAAAATCCAACTGTGATGTTTCAAAATTGCAAAATTAACACGTTTAATTAAAACTGTCCAAACAACGAATTTTACTGTGAAAATTATTTAAAAAATCAGCGTAAAGTGACAGAATTTTAACAGGTGAGGAGACGAGGATGAGAGAGAGGAAGCAGCTCATGATGGAGGCTGACGGAGGCTGACGGAGGCTGACGGAGGCTGACGGAGGGACAGAATGAACGAAAGTGTAAATCTTCGGTCTGTAAACGACAAACTGGTGATAAACGGATTTTTACGAGCGAAGAGAAACACAAAAACACACAAACACACACACACATCTCATGACAAACAGCACGTCCCCTTCTGTCGACTGCTGAGTGGACATCTGTCCTTTGGTACTGACGTCTGCAGGACTGTCACACACACACACACACACACACACACACACACACACACACACTCACACACACACACGCAGGATGGCACAGAAACACGGCTGCTTTATTCTCTCATACTCGTCCTGTGTAAATCTGACTCATGTCGCCTTCAGGAAGCAGAAGCTGCCAGAGAAGCTTGAACCGACTCACCTGAGCGTTTGTTTTCATCTCCGCGTGACGCCGGAGGGGCGGAGACATGAGCCACGAACAATCTGAAGTAGAGTGCCACATGTTTCTGTCAGCTTTGTCAAAGAGATGCTGCTGTTGAGTTAAAACTCATGAGTCCTGAATCTTTTCATCACATCTGCTGAAAATAATTTTCTTCACCCGTCGGCTCGATGCGACAGAGACGCTGAACACAGATGGATCTCCTCTCCATCGAAGTGCAGTGCAAATTCTGACAGAATTTCAAGAAAACTTGGTGAAAGAAAACGCAGATAAATGTCTGTTTCCATCCGAACAAAACGGTTATGCAAGTATAGAGTTGAACAGCAGGTGGCGCCAATTCTCCCAATGGTGCGACTAAACTCCAGCAGAAAAAAAGTCGAAACAAGACGTCGTCATTACAGGAGCTTCGACCAAAACCTCAAACGATTAAACATGATGGAAATATGAAAATATTCATGTGTCGGTGTGAGGAAGGTTACAGCCTCGTCGCTCCGCAGCTTTGTGATTTTTTTTCTGTTTCATTTTTGAACAAATTTAAAAAATGTAAATTTAAAATGTAGATACAAACAGGTGGAGTGTGTGTGTGTGTGTGTGTGTGTGTGTGCTCACCTGGCTCTGCAGCTCGCTCTGCTGTCTCAGTCTCAGGTTCTCCGGCGTGTCGGCCACGATGGTGAAGGACGTCTTGGGATAATGTCTGAAAACAGAAACAGCAGAGTTACAAATGTAACAGGTAAGTTTTTAAATATCAAACTCTCATCAACATGAAATCATCACCCAGTTTTAACTGAACACACTGAGATTTGTGCTTAAAGACGCCTTTTTCAGTCTGGAAAAGGAAAAGCAGTGTGTTGACAGGTGGAGCTTAATGAATCTGATCAGCTGTGAAACTAACGAACGAAAACGGGCTCAACAGTCGTGATGTTCAGCTTCACATAACAAACACTGTTAAAGACACATTCAGCCTGTGGAGACGCCGACGGGCCACGTTCTCCAACCATCTCTGCATCATTTTCATGGTGTTTTCTGTCTTAAAACCCCTTTCAGGTGCATTAACACAGCTGTTTGTTCTCTGAAACAGCTGCTGAGCCTTTAGAAAACAAAACGAACCAAAGAGACAAAAGGTGACGAGGCTCCTCCTCCGCTCATACTGCTTCTCTCCTTCTGCAACGTGTTTTTATTATAAACGTTCAGCCCTTCTTAACAATAAAAAGCTGCAGCCTGAATAAATGTCAGAGGCCTTTTGCATGATCACGGTGACCTTAATGAGTTAACGACGACGACATTAACAGGAACAATGACTCACTGAAAGGTTAAAAAATAAACATATCTCTTCATCTCACCGACCTTTCGGTACCTCAGTAATAACGTGTGTTTATATTTAGTTTTCTGAATTGAAAGCAGCGAGAGCGAGTTTGTGTTTGAAGCAGAAACCAGCAGCATGAAGGACAGTGAAGCTTCTCACAGATCAGAAGAGCTGCAGAACAGAACTACAGTAGGATGGAGGATGGGAGATGTACAGTAGGTGGGAAACACTCCCACGCTGCTGCAGCTCAAGGACTTTTGAAGGTATTTTTACCGTCAGCAGCGTTCGGCGCAGAGAGAGAAACCCTCTGTGGCTCTTTTAGGACGCTGTGCCAAGAAAAGAACCATATCTGATCACAAAACCTGATCCAAAAACCCTCAAAACCAACATCTCTCATCACATGTGTCAACTTATAAATGGCTTCTTGCTTTGCAAACTTTTTTAGCGACAAATTTTTAGCGGAGCTGCAGGAAGAATCTGCTCAACACTGCAAACTCACAAGAAGAACCGACCCTGCAGACTGAGGAGCCACTTTTACTCCAGTTACATCGTTATTCATGTTCGGCTGAACTTCTCGTGTCTTGTTTGGATTTTTTCTCTTTTCCATGTTTAATAAATTTGCCGTGTTTGTAACAAATGCACATGAATCAGCAGGTGCCTTTAGCTCAGGATCAATCGATCCTTCCTCCACCTTTAGTTTTCACTTTTATGTTTCACGTCTGCACACTTGAACTTCCCTCCACATGTGTAAGCTGTTTGGAGATCAGCTGACTTCTTCTGCCAACAAATGCATCATTTTAATAAGCAGACATTGTGATGAAAACATGCGAATCTGAACTCAACAGCAGCACAAACAGTTAAAACAGTTAAAACAGTTAAATCATTGATGTGACAACAAACGTTGTGCTGATTGTGTTTGTAGCTGCTGGTGACCTCTGAGATTAGAAACACTGGAAGAGACAGTGTCATCTCGCTCTGAGCTGACTGATTCACTGTGTGTGTGTGTGTGTGTGTGTGTGTGTGCGTGTGTATGTGTGTGTGTGTGTGTGTGCGTGTGTGTGTGTGAATCATCGATGCCAGCAGCATATTCAGCAGCACAGTTTGACCAGTCCACTGAACTGTCCTTCACTCCTGTTTTCCTCCCACTTCACCTCTTTCTTCCTCCCACTGTCATTTTCACAACACACACACACACACACACACACACACACACACACACACACAAACACACACACACACACACACACACACACACAC
>JAQMCX010000031.1:921983-931983 GCA_029814765.1 Acanthurus leucopareius
TATGCATGTGTGTGTTTGTGTGTGTGTATGTGTGTTTGTGTGTGTGTGTGTGAGTGGGTGTGTTGTGGATACAGATTTAGATTAACCATTGTCTCTAATGCTGCCGTGGCATTTGCCTATCGACGACAGTCTCCTCGCTCTCAGCAGCAGTGACGCACACGAGTCTCAGGGTGTGTGTGTGTCTTTGTGTGTGTGTGTGTGTGTGCGTGTGTGTGTGTGTGTGTGTGTGTGAAGTCTAAAGAAAAGCAACCTCATCTCTGCAGATTTCAGTCCAAAGAATTTGTTGCACGTCGTGTTGATGATTCACTTCAGGGTGGGCTGATATGATGAGGCTCCGGTGTGAAAAAAGCTCTGATACAAAATGTAAATATCTCAGAAAGGAAACAAGTTTCACATTCTGTCGTTTCGACGTTCGTCATTCAGGTTTGGTCCAAAACTCTCTGACCGGGAGGAAACTTGTGATGAGTTCATCTTTCACAGCACACAGGGACCCATTTGGTTTTGCTGTTGTTGCCACAGTTAAGATTTTTTAAACATTTTCACGTTGTCGTTGAGCTTTTTGTGATTGTTTTGAATTTATTATATACTTTCGTTTCCAAATTTTTATTTTTTTTATTAAAAACTTAATATTTTCATCCACAAACTTTGGGAGAAAACTGTTAATTCTTCTGTCAACACAGGAATTTGCTCACAGTGGCAATGCTAACCTTTTCATGTGTAGCATATTTAGCACGTTCAACATTTAAACATGCTAATATTTGCTCTGTTAGCAATAAAAAGCACACAGGAAATGTCGCTAGTTTTGCAGGTTTTTGATCGCAAACCAAAGTACTGAAAATTCTAAATATCAATTCTGACCTGATGATGGCGCTATGCAAAAAATCACAAGAAGGTATTACGAGTCAGATCGTTACTGTTTGAACTAGATTTCATGGAAACTCATCCAGCATTTGTTGAGATACTTCAGGCTAAGTATCGTAAAAGCAGTTTAGGATTTTTTTTGTTGCAGTACCGTGTTTGGCCACTAGTTGAATTTGCGAGGAGGCTGTTTTTCATTATTGAATCAGCTGAGATACGGACACATTGTTTATGTTTCCTCTGCAGTCCATGATGGAGACCAGGTGGAGCAGGAGGCGTGGCTCTTATCACAGCTGCATGATGGGCGCTGAGCCGGCGACGCCTCCTCCTCCACCTCCACCTCCTTCTCCTCCTCCACGAACAGGAGGAAGGAGCCACACAGGAGAAACCTTGGAGATGCTCAAGTTTCCTTATAAACTAACATAAAGCGACACGGATGCTCTTTTGGTGAATTATTGTGAGTGAGACGGATGAAGAGGAGGAAGAGAGAACAAGGATGACAGCTGAATGTGTGTATACGTGTGTGTGTGTGTGTGTGTGTGTGTGTGTGTGTGTGTGTGTGTGTGTGTGTGTGTGTGTGTTCTTGCTGGTCAGTCTGGCCGCTCTCCATCTTCCTGCTTAGGTGTTGATGAAACTCTCAGTGTGAGCTCAGGACAGACTTGGCTCTCACAAACCTCCCCGACACTTCAGCAGCACAACAAACTGAATCAAAGGAAGCTGCTGAAGCTCGAGTTCACCGTTCTTCTGTCGCAGCAACGCAGGAGTTTTCTGCATGAATCGCAGCTTACATGCAGGAAACAAAGAAATCTGAAGAAGACAGTGTGTGAAAACATAAAATCATAAGCCAACCTCAGGTCATTATAATCACTGAAATGCTTTAAAAATGTCAAACTTGGCAACAAAAAGACCAAAAGAGGAACAGAGGCCTCGAAGCACACACACACACACACACACACCTTTCAATCCCAGCTGACAGCAGGTCAACAGTGTGTGTGTGTGTGTGTGTGTGTGTGTGTGTGTGTGTGTGTGCCTTCTGCTGAGCTCCTGACGTCTCAGCTCTTCCTGGAGGTGTTAAAGGAGAATTCCACTGATTTTTACTCTCTGAGACGAGTTCACACGTCATGTCAGTCAGGATTTCTCAGCTTCTGCAGCTTCACTTTTGACCTTTTATGCTGAAACATCTTTCGCACAGCTTTCCAAACTTGTTGGAAGCACAAACAGAAACAACTAAAGAAAAAATGAATAATATTCATTTCAGCAGACAGGTGCTTTGTAATATGATGAACAAACTGGAGAAACAAAAGCTGAAGTTGGTTTCTGAACACACACGGCTCATTAATCAATCAGATAACTGAAAGAAAAGTAGTCAACAACTGTGATAAACGGCTGATTGTTAATGAGATAAAATTGCAAAATATTCTGTTTGCTGCTTCACAAGTTACAAGGATTTACCTTCTTTTTTATCATAAAAACATCTTTTGATATTTGACTGTTGGTTGGAAAAAAATAGACGATTTTAATGATTTTTTTTACAACATTTAGTCATTTTATCGACCGGAAGCAGAGAATTGCCCATCGATCGACTAAACAATCAATTTGAAAATGATTTCAGAGCTGAATTACTTTATTTATTAAATGATTTTATAGCACAGAAATGAAATGAGCCGGTTTGTTTGTGGTTTGTGCTGTTTTCTCTGATAATCGGGTGGAAGACGGACGGAAACAGACGGATGAAGAACAAACTGAGTCCGAGCTCTGCGACCGGTGGCCTAGTTCGACATTCGACACACTGCTGCATCCACACACCCCGAGGCCTCGGCTAATGCGGTGTGTGTGTGAGTCAGTGTGTGGAATATGTGTGTCACAGCCGGGTTACGGTGGATCCACGCCGCCTCACGTCAGCCAACCAGGATCGATCGGAAATCACCTGTGTCATCGTTTCCTTCCACCGTGAAGGAACGAGGATCTGAACTCTCAGATGTTTTTGAAATAATCTGGATTCTGCCGCCTCAATCCGACAGGAAAGGTGTTTTTTCTGCACGTGCAGGTGTAACTGTGTCTCGTCTGTGTGAAGGTGAGCAACATCGACCCTGCTTGATGTTTACGACGCCTCGCTTTTAGTATCAAACCACAATGAAAGGAAGATTAAACAAACTGACACAGCATCCAACACTGTTCCTCAAAAGCACCATGTTAAACAAAAACCTAGAGACAGAATATTCACGTGTTTCTGAAAGGCTGAAGTTCAGCGTCGACTCGTGTTTAATTACTTCACCTTCATCAGTAACATTAACGCTCCAAACCACCTCCGAGTCCTTTCTGTTGGTGGCAGCGGCTGATAAAAGGCCGTGACAAACGAGCCGAGTTAATTCAGGCTGTGCTTATTTAAGGAAGAGATATGATCTCCCAGAGGATTTAATAGCTGGCTGCCGGGCTGATCGACGATTAGAGGAGTCCAGAACAGAACATCAGACTCAGAGAGAGAGAGAAGAGAAAGAAACGATGGAGGAAAAGCTCAAAACAAAGAGGAAACAGGTGAGAAAATAAGGAGTAAGTGAATCATATCAGAGTCAGATTTACTGAAGAAACATTACAGGTCAAACTCCTCTGCTGACGGATGTTTAACATGTTTCCTCTTTGAACACTTTCACACTGTAATCCCGCCTCCTCGGGGGAAACAGGCCTCACTCTGTCATCTAGTTTCAGATTAATTTTAAAATTAAAAAACTTAAATGTCAGGCCTAATCAGCTCTCTAATCACTGGGACATCTCTGTTATCTCTGTGTTACATCATCCTGCTTTTCCTCCATCCTCCTCTCGCTTCATCGAGCCGGAGTCATCGCATGAGCAGGAGCCGTCTGGATCAAACATGCAGACTTTTCTCACATATTTCTCCGTAAAAAAGCCACTTAAAGTTGTGTTTGTAGGTTAAAACAACAAAAAGTAAAACCTGGTTCTCTTTCAACTCCTGTTATTGTTCACTGATGAGATTTTAGATCTTTTTTTTATTAGTTAGACTAAATCAAACCGAACGTCGAACGCTGGACGGCTTATCGATGGATTAATAATAAATGGATTACTGATATTACATCTACATGTGCCAAACTTCCTGCTCTTTGTTATTGAATGCATGTGATCTTTCCAAGTCAAACACTGCAGCTGCACTGATATCAAACGTTCGACTCGACTGAATGAAGCACTTTTATCACTTTCTGATCGAGAAACAAACAAAACCTCCAAAATCTTTCTTTGGATTCGAACACTTTCTCAAACTTTCCTCAAACAGGAGGAGAATCAACAGTTTGGACTTAAAATGCAAAGAAAAACATGAGTATCAGCTCTGTGAAGAGACTGAGCAGGTTCACAGGTTTAATCAGGACTGAGACTCTGCCGTCCTGCAGTTATCGCTCGGTCACACATCCAGGTGAACCTGAGGCGAGTGGACGGGACCTTCGTCTCCGCCTCATGGAGACCAGAGGCTCACTCAGCAAACTCCAGGGTTTTTATAGCAGAGCTTTATGTCTTTATTAAAGAGCTGACAAGAGGCCGAGGCGTCCTCAACGGCCTGAACGATCCGTCTTTATCATGCTGACGGAGGAGAGGAGGAGGAGGAGGAGAAAAGAGGGGATGGAAAGACGAGGATGCAGAGAAAAGGAGGTTATAAAGGTTAGAGAAGGACAAGACAGGAGAACGATGAGAGAGAAGGAAATTAGGGAGGAGAAGGTGGAAAAAGGGAAATGACAGGGAAGAAAAGGAGGAAAAGAGGAGAAAAAAGGTTTAAAAAGGACAGAAGGGGAAGAAAAGAAAGGACAGAATAGAAAGTGAAAGGAGAGGAGTTGAGACGAAAAAGGAAGGGAGAGGTTCAGGAAGGAAATAAACGGAAACAGGAGGAAAGTTGGAGAACAGAGCTGAATGAGGGAGGAGAAAAAAGAACAAACGGAGAGGAAAAGAAAGAGTTAAAGTGTTTCTCTCAGCCTCTTCAACCATCTCTGAACACAAACAACAACAACAACAACAACAACAACAACAACAACAAGCAGAGGAGGAGGGAACATGGAGGCCCGTCCCCTCTCTCTCCTCTTTCTCTCCTCTTTCTCTTCACTCGATCATGCGTGACGCTCTCCGTCGGCCTTCAATAGATCTTCTCATCCCTCTGTTCTCTCTCTCTCTTTCTCTCTCACGTCCGAGCCTCCAGAATCCGTCACGTCTGTTTGTTTACTCTTTTAAAAACTGTGTTCGACTCGCTCTTTGTTCGGCGTCGTCGCTCTTCTTCGACTCCTCGTTTCCTTCTCAGCTCAAACTCATGAAAGACCAGAGAGACGGTTACATAAGTTTCCCCTCGTTTCTTTCTCTCTCTCTCTCTCTCTCTGGATGTGCAGCACCCACCATCTTTGTTTCTAGCGTTCAGTTTTGTTCTCAGCTTCTCTCTTTGAAGCAGCCGGTGGTTTTGTGGCGTTGCAGCAGGTTAAGCTGAGCTCAGGGTCAACTCACTCACACTGTGGTTTGGTTTCTCTTTAAAAAAACACTTATAATCTCTCTGTAACACAGCTGATGAAACACAAACCTGCGACACAAACTGAACAAACTCTCATATGAAATGATGCTTTTAATCAGAACCTCAGCTTCTTTCCAACCTCCCTGATAACTGAATGATGGACATGATCGCTGTTACAGCCGGCAGTTATGAAAAGTTCAACGTAATTACTGACTGAGAAATCAGATTTTTCCATCAGTTTAATCTGATAAATGACTCTGGATTGGATGGAGTCATTTTCTCTGTTTGCTGCGGCACAAAAAGCCACGATGAGGCGCAAATCTGCAGCCTGATAATGAGACTGTTGTGTCACTTCACTCATTGGGCCTCACTTCCTGTTATGTGGGCCAAGTTCTTGTTGGTATTTACAAACACACACACAGTTTTCCATTATTAATCAGTATGCAGATTTAGGAGTTGATATTTCTGCACAAGTCATCAACCTGCACAGCCGCATGAATCTCGTCCGAGCTCCTCAACATTTTTCCGTCACTATTTTTCATGAACTGTCATCAACGGTGAAGCTGGTGATCATGAACCAGCAGAAACAGCTGCCAAAGGACACGACAGCAACACAACAAGAGACTCTGAGGTCAGAGACAGTGATGGGGATTCAGATTTGAGGAAAACACATCTGGAAAAAAACACAGAGTCACTGAATTCATCTAAATTCTTCTGACAGAGTCAATTAAAACTGCTAATTGCTGAATGTTTCAAAAGATTTCAATTTGCTTCAACTTGGGGAGTTTTTCTCTCATTGTTTTTATGTTTTTAACACACCTGTCACACGTCCACATGTGCACAGATGTTTTATCTATCAGCTCATCAATTTATGGTGCTGCAGCAGATTTATAAATCCAGTAATTGGGGTTTTTTTCAAAATAAAAGGCACCTTTTTAACCACATCTGACTTCTCTTTTCAGCTTTTAAAACAACACAGCTGTGGCTCAGAAGTAAAAGTGTTGTCTTCTTATCAGAAAGTCAGTGCTTCAAAAATGCTGAGTCAGTGCCGCTCTTTCACCTGTGGATCTTTAACAAAAAAACGGATATTTTCTGACACAAACCTGTTCACCTCGTGTAGCACTGATCCAACATGCATGTGAACTTTATCAAACTAAAGCTTCCTGTGGCTGAAACACAACATGAACACAATGCAAACACAACAGAGAGCACGGAGCAGAGCAGAGGAGCTCGTTACATCTACGTTTGAAGAGCAGACGCTCATCCTCCACCTGCTCCTCCAGTTAAAAACAGCTGCTCTGGCTAAGTTGCCTTGAATGTAAATGAGATCACATCCTAAAGCTGCTGCAGGATCAGTTTCCCTTCCTGCTTTGCTCGCGTCTCAGAGGGACAAAGAGGAGCGAGCCGAGGAGAGACGCTCCTCTCTGGAGCTGCTGAGGAGCACAATGAGACAGCAGTAATCTGGGTTATGTGGGCAGCAGCGTTACATAATCACACAGTCACAACAATCTGAGCTGCTTTTAACATTCACATGCAAACTCATGTTCACACACTCACACACACTCACACACACACACACACAGATGGATCATGCAGGCAAAGAGACAGAAGAGGAGACGTCTTCAAGACTTCAGTCACATCAGTCACTCGTGTGTTCAAGCTAACACGAGCAGCTGGGGTGCAGCGTTACATAACCGGCTTTGATTATCGCTCATTAGCATAAAGGGTGACTTAATTAAAGGAAAATTTCTCACGCAGAAAGACGCCAGCTCTGAATGTCGTCATCAGTGTTTGTGTTCTGCTGCATGTTGGATCCCTGCTGCTCTTTTTTTCATTATTATTTTAGAGAAACACCCTCTGCTGCATCGCTGGATGTTCGTCATTATCCTGCAGGAGCCTGTTGTGAACTGATCCATCGCTGACATGAAAGAGAACTTCTGCAAAGATTTTTACACATTTTACAGTTTTTATGCAGAAATTTGAGCACATTTGATCCAGTCGTTCATTAAACAGCAGGTAAAACTATAAGTGACTCTTTGGGTCTGATGGTTTAAACTCGATCTCAAATCCTTTTCCTGCAGCAGTGTGTTCAAAGGCGCCCTGCTGATAATTACTCTGTGAATATTCTGCACATTCTGCAAATGTCATCAGGCTTACTGAATGCATTTTATGCTATTTATTTTGGCTTTTGTATTTTTAGCGCTTGATCTTATTGTACGTCCTTTGTGAAATTGCACAGAGATATTTTCATAAGCAGCGCTGACGAGGCAGTAAAGCATCAATTAGTCCACACATTCTTGCATTGCAGAGTGAAACTAATAAAGTGTTTTTAAATGATGCTCACAAACAAAACCTGCATTTGCATTAAGAACAAAAGCTAAAATTAAGTTCATAATGAATTAGTCTTCTATTGAATCCTAATCAGATTTAACTTACATACATTTAAAGCCTTAATAAAGAGCAGGAAAAATGCTGAAGCCGTGAGTTTGGTAAAACATGAAGCTGACAAAGTTTAACTTATCTCAAACAAAAAAAGAGAGAAAAAAGGAGAAATGCAAGTCCACGACTCTCCTTCACAGAGAAATGTTCAGCTTTGCTGTGCTTTAACAGCTCAGAGGTCAGAAGGTTTCCAGTCACACACTACAGATTAAAACTCAGACTACGAGCTGCCCTACAAATCCACATTTACGTCCACGTGTGTTTCTGTGTGGTTTCCATTTCTCGTCTTTAAATTAAGAACATTAAACCTGACTTCAACCTTCACTTCAGTGCAGTTGGTTGTAAGTGAAAACTCTCTGCATTAGTCATTTAAAGTGTGTTGAGCCTCATGTGCTTCAGTAATCCTCCTAACTTGTCCTGCTCCTTTCTTCAACCCTCCTCTTTCAAGCAGCAGCTACGAGCTCGAGGAGAAAAGGACCTCAGTCAGAAAATCACAGGTTTTTAAGTTCAGCCTGGACCGACACATTCAGAGGTTAAACCGTGGATGTTTCCCCCCCGAAACCAAGACTGAAAGTGACTAAGAATGCATCCAAACACCGACAGCATCCCACATTTCTCAGGACGTAAACTGAAGGTTCACAGAGACTAAAAATAGACTCTTGTTGTAATTAATGCAACTTTTTAAGAGGCTGCAGATAAACCTTTGCTGGAAAGCTTCACTTTCACCTTTAACTTTAGATAATTTCCTTATTATTCGCCTAAGAAGCTTCATGATTTCAAGAAAACATAAATGTTTTTTTGCAGATGGAAAAACATACTGCAGTTATTTTGCCTTAATGAACTTATAGAGGGATTAACACTGAACATTAACCTCTTAACTAATGAAAGTTTTGGATGTTTGGCGTCTTTTTAGTCTATTTTTGGTGGCTGGTCTAAAATTATTTTAAAAGAGACAGAATCCTGAGGAAAAGATGCACTTTACTCTGTTTCCTCTTGTTTAAAATGACGCAGTTGATCAGAAGCGAATGAAACCAGAAAGTACAGATTCTACAAACTCTGTGAATCTGTTCTGATGTTTCACAATCCAAGAATCTGGAATCAGCTGAAGAAGCTACAGAAGAAATAAAGAGAAAGTGTGAGAAACTGTGCAGGGCAGAACTGAGGTCGTCGCTGTTTTCACCACAGATCAGACACGACGCAAAAAGCCAAGAAAAACAAAGCGGCCGGGCGGTTCGACAACACACACCAGTCACATCGCACTGAGAACAAGGAGCTTCACATGGACTCTGTTTAATTACAGCATGCTGGTTTGTACACTGAACGCCACATGTAACACCGAGGTACAAAGGCAAAACTCTCACTGATAAGTAAGAAAATCCCTGCAGGAAGTGTGCAGCTGCTTTCTGCACAGTAAACAAACCCGTCACGCTGACTGTGAAAGCAGCAAACAGAGGAGAGGAGAGCTAACAGGCAGCAGAGGAGCTACTGGAAGCTTAACAGCAGCAACAACAATCCAGCTTCACCCTCTCTGTGCACCACCAGCTTCTCCACCTCCTCCCATTAAAACACATCCGTTAGAACGCTGTCCTGTGATATTTTTAAAATCTGATGGGAGAAATGTTCTCTAAAGGTAAATTCTTTTAACGAAATAACTGATTTTTAATCCATTAAATGACACAATCAAGTCAACACAACTTACAAGTGCCACAAATTTGCCTGACAAGGTTCAAGAGTATTAAAAAATGCAACTTCACTCAACTTCACATTCATATTACTGAAATTAGCAAATGTTCTATGATTTTATATGACAAGGTTATTATTACTGCCACTAATTAAAATACAAATATCATTTTCAGGACAGAGCAGTGCATGAATGTGCACAGAGTGACTGATGGGACACAGTTTGGAGAGTTCACATCAAACCTGCAACGTCTAACAGTCAAACTTTTCATTTTATTTTTAACAGCAGCCACGTTAAATGTGGAATAAATAACCCTGCAGGTCCTTATTTTCCTGCTGTGACATTCTTCAGCAGAGTGCAAACACACTCCGACAGAGTGTGTGGAAAGAAAAACACACTGTGACGCCGTCGGCTGCAGTGTGTGAAACAGCAAGGAGAGCTGACCTGAATGAACCTGCACAGAAGAGACGTCACCGTGTTTTCTGCTGTTTATTTTGTTTATATCCAACACAAAGTTCAGCATGTTG
>JAQMCX010000031.1:936983-948210 GCA_029814765.1 Acanthurus leucopareius
AAAAATAGGTTCAGAGTTTTTTTTATAGTTTTCTTTTTTGGTCATACATACCGTAAGATAATGTATAATACATATATAAATACACTGCGTATCGGACCATTAATAAGACAAGATGAGGAGTATGGAAGTGCATTGAGGCAGTGTGGAGCTCATTTAGGCTGATAAAATCATATTATTGGAACATTTTATGTGCTGAAATTGTTCAATGAGGGTTAGTGTAAATTAAATTTAAAAAAATATATATATTTTTAATGTTCTTTTTCAAATCTCCACCTGTGAGACTTGGTTGCCGCCAACCCATCCTCGCGCCTCTTCTCAGCAGCGGGAAACTCAACTTCCGGCTCCGGCGGATACTTCAACATAACGGTCATTTAGCATGAAGACGGGAGGAGCTACAGACCAACCAACAATTTTAAGTCATTGGTTGGTCATCAACAAAAAAGGAAAAGTAGCTACTCAACTGGAGGTGTGCTACTGCTATGTCCCGACCACTTATTAATCAAATAATTGAATGAAAGTCGTATTTTCTGCTGTCAATGTGTTAGCTTAACTGTAACTAGCTAGGCTAACGTTAGCCGCCGTGTAACCTTACTTTTACTGGAGTTACTAGCTATCTGTCATTATCTTGTTATTGTCAGGTATATTAGCACTTTTTAATTTTTTTCTGAGTTGTATCTTGTATTTTATCAGACTCAAGATGAAAGTTGACCAGGCAAGGTGACCAGAGAGGGAGAGGAAGGACAGCTGAACAGGTAATGAGGTCTAAGAGTTATTATGTGATGGCAAGGAAACACTGTTTGGCAGACTTAAAGACGTGTAAAGTTCACCATTTAAGTGTCTGTTTATTTCTCTGGATCACATGGAGTAGGGTGACAGCTGTACCAAGATTTCCTAAAGTGGGTGGAGGCAACCTCCCAACATCTAACCCAAAGTTACACCCTTAGATAAGAGAGATAAAGTGTGCTAAATTAACCATAAACGTTATAATCATCGGCATCCTTTATAGAGCTTGGCCTAAATTGATCGTGATTGTAGTTTTAAACATAGTGGAACATAGTGATATCAGTTATATATATATATTAATTGGTATTTTGGTTCCCTGGATGCAACTCTTTTTCTTTACATTGGGGTGACTCCGGGACGGATTAATTTAAAATCCAATATCAATGCAGCTCAGTTGTTAACACAGCCTATTTAAATGGAGAAATATGACTTGTGGCTGATGACACAGATCTTCACTATCCGGCCAATCAATCAATCACTAAGTCTATCAATCAACCAAACTGCACTTGTTTTAGGGTTCTTAACTCAAACTTTAACTTCAGATAGTTTAAAGTCAATCATCATCTGATGTGTTGGCATATATTAAAGCTTTAGGTGAAGGTGTGATTTCCTTCCACCACACACCCACCTGCGTGTCACACAACTTCACCAATCCAGTTGCCCTCCTCTGGTTTAAACTCTAACGTGAGCTCGTTTGAAGGATTTATCATCATCAACTATTTGTGTATACTGACAATAAATTGACACCTGAGTAATTTCAGATGAAAAACAAAGTGCACACCTTGTCCAGGCAGCTGACTTTCTCCGTCGGGTAGACGATCTTCCCGCAGCGGGCGCACTGAGGGTTCATCCTCCAGCCTCCTCTGCGCTCCGACGGCCAAACTCCACTTGTTCTACGGAAATGTAGTGAACGTTAGTCCAGACCGAGAGTCCCACAGGTCCCCGTCCGAGCGGTCTCTCTCCGACCTGCGACTGCAAACTACGCGAACAGGCTGAAAATCTGTCAGAGAAACGGCGCTTCTGCTGCTTCACTCGGCGGCTCACCGTCCGATCTGAAGACTGGATGTTGCGCCGGGACCGACACATCATTGGCGACAAGTTAGCGCAAGTTAGCTAGGAGAAAACCGGAAGTTAGCAAGCGGAAAGCAGGAAGTGTCCCTATATTACCTTTAAGATAAAAATAAAATAGAATAAATAGCTGCACTAACAAATTAATTATTCCAGTGATTAAATACTTAATAAGTTTTTGGTGATAGTAAAATGAAAATTATATGAACTTGTGTTGTCCTATGAAAATAAAAGAAAGTACAGAAAAAGTCCACTGCTCACATTCACAATGAAATAACAGTTTATATTACAGCCACAGTATAAAGTATTTCCAAGTTAACCCCTTAGCTAAACAATTACTCAACACATAATTTTATTCCTAGTAGTACAGTTACACAGGACAGTTGTAATTGACTTTTTATTATTTAAAAAAAAGCCATTATACATATTTGCAATAAATTTATGAAAATAACTAGTTATTTATAAAGAACAAAAGCGGCATCTATTAAAAGCAATCCATTATGCCTGCAAATGTCAACAAGTTAAATAGTGATTAAATAATAATAGTTACCGAATAAAGTTTTGCTAAGAAATTCTGCAGACTTTTTTTTAAACAAGCATTTTTGTTATAACATAAATATTACATACTATTACGTACAACAGACCTGTAAAAGGTTCTACAAACACTGTTTAAAACACCTCAAACATATCTCTGGCATTTCTGCACTGCAGTCTCTGTATACATAATACTCAACAAATATGCTGATAACAATACATCTGCAATAATCAATAAAAATGCATAAATACATTTGATTATTTTAAATGTCATTTTGGGTTTGTGATGGCTCCTTAAACAGTCTCACATTATGTTTTACGTCCTTAAGGCCAAAACAACCCAGACCATTAACAATCAAATGACTCCCCCTGCTGGCTGATTACGATATAAAATCAATTAACGATTGTTATTATTTTGTTACATATTAAAATCTGATTGTTGAACATCCGAAATGTAACACAATTAGGTGAAGGCTAAATTAATACCAAGGTGAAAAAGCCTTGTTCCATTTCAGCAACATGAGGTCATGATTTGATCAGGAGTTACAGGATGATCAGTTTCTGTTCATCTGGTCAACATGTCTGCATGCATCACCTGTTCACTTTGCTTCAGATCAGCCCGAGATGCTCACAGAGGAAGGGGTCGATCTCACAGAGAAATTCGATCATCTCTGAACTGGCAGCTTCTCCTTTCTTCCTCACTGTGTCGATAACAAATCGAGCTTTGTCACTTTTGTCCTGGATGGCGTCTGCTGACTCCCTCTCAGAATCTGTCATCACTGTTTTCTCAAACAGTCTGTCCAGCAGACTTTTGAGAACAGGTCCTGATATCCTTTCAATGAAGCTGCCCCGTATCTCCTTCAGCCTCTCAGTTGATTCACCCTGCACACAGGACCTTTTTACTCCAGTGGATGAAAGACAAACTCGCCTTTTCCAGACACCGTGTTCATTGGAGTCTCTCAAAAACAGATTAATATGTTTCAGGATTTGTTCTATATCCACCTGGAATGATGGGATGTAATTGTCGTAGTTTTCACAATCAAATTCAGCTTCTGTTGGTTGAACTAGAACTGATTCGTCTTCAGGACAAGTGGACAGTGTGTATTCCTGCCGTGGGTGCAGTTTACAGCATGAGGATGTCTCTATGTAGTTTTCGTCTTTGTCTAACTTCTTCCTGGTGCGCAGAACCTCCCGGAGCACAACATTTCTCGGCAGCATTAATACATTGAGGACGGATGTGACATCAGGAGCAGCAGGGGGTTTGTAGAACAGCAGAACCAGAGCTTGGACCGGGTCAGGGGGCGAGTCTTCATCCTTGACGTTACCAAAACCAGAAAACCCTGTGATGTTTATGATAACATGAGTGTCTGTTATCTGATGTGGGCTGATGAACTCGATGCCCTCATCATGCACATGAGCCACTGACAGGAACTCACATCCACCTGTGGAGCGGATCTCACAGTGTGGGAGATGAAGCTGACACACAGACTGCTGCAGACATTTGATGTCAAACAGGGGTCCTGCAGGCTGCTTGTGATGTTGGGCCAGAAGCCTCCTGTTCCAAGGGACGATCCTGTAAACCACCTCCCCTTCTCCATCCATGTGGAACACCAGGCCTGTAACGCTGCACTGGTACAGGCCTGGACAGGAGCACAGGAACCTGTAGCTTTCATCATTTCCATCATCAGTGATATCAGGTGTAAACTCCACAACACTGCTCTTTAACAGCATGTTAGGTAAGTTCTTTGTTCGAGTTAAGATCATGTTCTCAGATCTTGTTTGACTCAGTGAGGAAACACTGTGAGAACGGGTCAAACAGCTGGACGCTCTCCTGCTCCTAAAACAATCTGGAGTCTGTAGGAGGTGAGAGTGGGTTGGCAAAGTGTTTTTGACTGACAGAGTCACAGCTGTAACAACAGCCTCCATTTCCATGTGTGCATCTCTGTCATCTCCTGACTCACTTTCAGGCTGCAAAGACCTCAGTGAAAATGCATCTCCTCGCAGAGAAAAGTCCGAATCATCATCATTGCTGGTGGAGGGTTGAAGGGTGGATGGACCAGTAACACAGTCCATTTCTCCGGTATTATCCTGACTGACTGCTGTTGTATCACCTGCTGCAGAGGATGATTTGTTTTTCATTCCTGTTTCTGTGAGTGCAGGTGGAGGTTGATCTAAAATGTCATCAGGAGAATCAGAAGAATTCCTGCTAAATACAGCTGAGGATGGCTCTGGCAGAGATCTTAGTGAAGTTCTTTTAATTGGATATGTTTGTTCTTTTTGTTTTTCTGCTGTGCTGGAGCCTTGGGGCACAACCCTTCTTGAATGTGAAATGACAGAGACAGGAGGAATAAAAGTCTTGCTTTGCAGCACTTTGTTACCTGACTTTCTATGAGCACCATAATCATGAAAGGGAGCACCTAAGACAGGATCACTTATGCTTGGGTCATGATGGACTGATGTTGAGGGTGAAACCTGATTTCTTTTCTCCACACCCCTTCTCTTGGCTATTTTGTTGTAGACCGGTCTAAAGCTGATAGGCTCTAGTTGTTGTTGTTGTTGTTTTTGTAGTAGTAGTTGTTGCATTTGTTGTATTTGTTGTTGCTGTTGTTGTTGTATTTGTTGTAATTTTTTGCGTATTTGTTGTTGTATTTGTTGTATTTGTTGTTGTCGTTGTATTTGTTGTATTTGTTTTTGTATTTGTTGTTGTTGTATTTGTTGTTGTTGTAGTAGTAGTTGTTGTATTTGTTGTTGTTGTTGTTGTTGTTGTTGTTGTAGTTGTTGTTTTTGTAGTTGTAGTTGTTGTATTTGTTGCAGTTGTTGGTGGTGATAAGGAGAAGACATTGTGGAGTTTATAAAATGTGTATCCCAGCTATCACAATCATGAGGGCTATAGATGGAAGAGTCAAAAGGAGAGGAAGAATTATGAGGCAAACTGCCGACACTTGAAAGCTTAACCTGAACTTCATCCTCTGAAAACTTCTCATCTGCAGTCCTCTGTTTTTCTGATTGTTCATACATAAAAGAAGGCTGGGAGGAAGGAGGGGAAACTGACAACTGTGACTGATCAAGAGTGAAAGTGGGGTGGACAAGGGAAGAAGGAAGCGTGTGTGCCAGATGTTTTGGAGGGTCATAAAAAAAGTTCATATATTTAGTATCAACAGGAGCACCAGGTGTTGAGTCCTTCAAGGGGTCTCTTAACATTTCTGCCGAGGTAACTGGTCTTGTTGAGGACACTTTACTTTGAGGCTTTGACTCGTCAGCAGCAGTTTTTTTTCTAATTAAGCTTTGCTCAGCAGTAACAGGTGACCCCATTTCTCCCATAAAACTGTCGAAAACTGTAGGAATTTGTGACCGAACAGAAAATGTATCATTTTGTTGGCTTCTTCCAACACTGTCGTTGAAGCTCCAGTAATGTGGAGAATATGAAGGGGTTGTATCAGAAGGGCTGATGGACTCAGAGAGGGAAGAGAGGTGAGCAGAGGAAGAAGGACCAGATGGGGCAGGGCTACAATACGCTCTTCTGGATCTTTCATTAAGTTCAGCTGAATCTGTCTGAGGTCCTGGTGTAGTCCGTTTAAATGGAAACATTTGTTCTTTCTGTTTATCTGCAGCGTCGGAGCCTTGGAGAATCACATTGCTGGTGTCTGAACATGAAGGGACAGAAGCAGAAGCACTATGATGTTTGCTTTGTTTGAAATCTGACTTCCTATGTGAATCAAGAAGGGGAGTGTCATCCATCGTACGAGAACGTTTTTGGGGAGGGACAGACAAATCCAAAGGTCTTATGTCTTGGTCATGATGGACTGTTGTGCTGGGTAAAACTTGACCTTGTGTCTCAACAGTCTCAGCCTTGGTTTTGCTGTTGCTGCAGACAGGGCCAGAGCTGATATTTCCTTGCATTCTCTCATAACCAGACTTAAACTGCCAAGAGGGAGATGAAGAGTGAAGAAGAGAAGGGGGAGGGGGAACCGACAAGAGCAACTCAGTATAAAGGGGAGTCTGGTAACGGTTGACAGGGAAAGAGGGAGAGCTGCCTCTGTGAGTCCTGCTGTGAGCTCCATAAGGGTACAGTTCAGAGTCAGTGTCGTTAGTACCAACAGGGATACCAGGTCTAAAGTTCTGCAAGGGGTCTCTTAACATTTCTGCATAGTTAACTGGACTCATCGAGAACACATTACTTTGAGGTTTTGACTCATCAGCAGTAACAGAAGCAGTAACAGGTGACCCCATCTCTCCCACAAAACTGTCGTAAACTCCAGGCTCACTTTGTGACTGAAATGAAAATGCATCATTTTGTCGGCTTTCTTCAAAAATGTTGATGATGCTCCAATCCTGTGGAGAATATGGAGGGGAATCAAAGGGGGAAGAGAGGTGAGCAGAGGAAGAACGACGAAGTGAGGCAGGGCTACCACATTCTGACTCTGTACTGTCGCTCCTTGCTAATGCCATAAGTTCAGCTAAATCTGTCAGACGTCCTGGTTCAGTCTGTTGAATTGGAAACATTTGTTCTTCCTGTTTTTCTGAAGTTCTGGGGCCTTGGAGAATCACTTTGCTGCTTTCTGAGGATGGAGGGACAGAAGCAGAAGCAATAGAAGGTTTGCTTTCATTGGAATATGGCTTCCAAGGTACAGAAGGGTCAAGGCCATCATGTTGTTCACGCAGATGTTTTTCTCTCTCTAACGCGCAATCTGCATTCACCTGTTCTTCTGTGATGGATGTTTGCCTCCTTATATATCCACATAATGCCATCCTTCTCCTTCTCCTTTCATTTTCCTCATCCTTCTGTGCTGAGTTTTCTTTATTCTCACACCTGTCTGTGTCACACCCAGCAGAGGAGGGAGGAGTTTTTTCTTTGTCTTGTTCCATTTCTTCTTGTTTCAGTGTTAACTCAGAGAAACGTTTAAAACACCTTCTTCACGTTGCAGACTGTGTTTTTCATCTGGTCCCAGACCTTAAAATAAAACAGAGAAGAAAACATCAAACTCCTTTTTAAAATATGAACATACTTGATATTTTAAGGCACAGTTCAACATTGGTGCCTCACAACTATGTTAAGAAGAAGATAAAAAGAAGAAGAGTGGGCACTTGTGGATAAAAACAGAAAAAGACGTAACTGTTGAGTTACCATGTGTCTCACTGCATTAAGTCAGTTTACAGAACTTCATAACGTCTTATATTTTCAAATGTTGGCATGAACGTGTGTTTGGACAAATGTCTCTGTACAAACCACCAAATCATTCAACTTCACTGTGACGAAAACACTTCATGAAGTTACTGCATCCGGCTGTTTGTCTCAAAATAGCTTATGCACAGATTTCCACTACAAGGTATTGAGTTGCAGAGGAGTTTCTCTTTTTTGAGGACATACAAGGCTAAGAGGGTCTGGGGATGATCGTCCTCGGGATCATTTTTTATGAAGAAGCCCTGCATATTTTGTTGCTTATTATTCCCTCTGCTTCCATTGTACATATCTTAATGACTGAAAAATTTTAAATGGGTGGCCTTGGTCACTTTCTAAATTTATGATTATTTGTGATGCTAAAATATAAGTAAATATAAATATTAGACACTCTCACTGACGCCGGCAGCGTCTGTCAGCTAAGCTGCATCATGGCTCACAGAGCGGACAGCGCTTTAGCTGGTGGTGACTTTACCAACAACAAGAGAGCTTACACTCATTGTTAAAATGGAAGATATTTAAAAAACTCTGTCCACAATCCAACTCGAGGTTGGCAAAATCGCAACGCAACAAACGGAGATCCCGAAGCTAACGCAACAGGTGAATATGCTCCAAGCTCAGGTGAACGGCTATGAAGTTAAACTAAATAAGAAAGACGAACAGATCAAAGAATTGGAAAAGAGACTGGATGATGGAGAGCAATAGTCCCGCATTGATGATGTGATTATCTCCGGATTAAAAACACGCCACTGTGCCTATTCTAATGTTGCTGCTGGAAACAATGCTGATGACACATCACCTGCTGAGACTGAGACCTTGGAATCCCAGGTTATCCAATTCTTTGGTAGCATGGATATTCCCATTCACAGGAATCAGATCTCAGCCTGTCATACACTCCGCCAGATCAACAAAAATACTCCACCAGCAATCATAGTCCGCTTTGTCAATAGAAAGGACAAGGTTGGCTTGCTGCAGCAGGGGTACAAGCTAAAGGGTACGGGCGTGTTTGTGAATGAGCATCTCACAAGGAAGAACGTTGTGCAACTGAAATAGGCCAAAAAGATCAAAGCGACCTGGACTCAGAACTTTAAAGTTTTTATCCGAACAAACTGAGAGACACCGGAGGAGGAAAGAGCAGTGATGGTGAAAGAAATTAATGAACTGGACTTGTACAAATGATGATCAGAACAGAGCCACGATATGAGCTGCAGATATGTGGACCTATTTCTTTCTTTCTTTTTCTTTCTTTCTTTCTTTCTTTCTTTCTTTGTGGCGTTTGATTATGGACTATGATTTTGTAACTGTCTTTTTGTAACTGTCTGGGACAAACGGAATATCCAGTTAACCTCGGACGTAGGCCTACTTGAAATGGGTGGCTTACTCAACCAGCGGACTGACAGTTTCCAACACGTGCGTCTGTGTCGATCTGCTAACAAGCTTCTTAAATATCTCTATGGCTTTCTGTTAACTTACCCACCACTGACATTAACTCTTTAGTTTTCAACCCGTTTGAACAGAACACGGACAGTTATGGCATCTATGATACATTCTTTAATCCTGACGTCAATCAATCTAACTTAAACTCATTAAAATTGTCTTGCAATTATTACTCTGAAGTACAAGTGAATACACTGTATCAAACCCTGAACCTCTATAAAAATCTTTTCTCTTCTTTCCACTTGAATATTCATAGTATGTCCAAAAATCATGACGAATTTAAAACTTTCTTGTCTGCTCTAAGTTTTCCTTTTTTCAGCCCTGGCCTTTTCAGAGACTTGACTGACTGATGATGTATTTAATTTATTCCCCCTGCCTAATTATATAGCATTTCATTCTTGTAGAAAGAACAGAAGAGGAGGGGGTGTCTCATTATATGTTTTGAACACCTTTAATGCTGTTTCTAGAGAAGAACTTAGTACTGAATTTGACACCACTATCACAGAGTCTGTATTTATTGAAATTCCATCATGTCAGCAATTTAATGGAAATAGCATTCTGATCGGTTGCATTTATAGACCAGATTCAGACATCAACACATTTATTGACACACTTCATTCCACTCTCAAAATAATAACCAAAGAAAGTAAATTATGTTTTTTACTTGGTGATTATAATATTAATGTGCTCAAATGTGATCATACACAAACGGTTGATTTTTTGAATACACTTTAATCTTTTAATTTTTTCCCTCTATTTACTAAACCATCCAGAATCACCTCTTCATCTGCTACTCTCATTGATAATATTTGTTTAACTCTCATGAATTTGAGGTCACTTCAGGCCTCCTGATGTGTGATGTCTCTGACCACCTTCCTGTCTTCCAATTTATCCACTCCAGCCTTCCTAAGTCTAACAATCCTAAGAATGAGCCAAATAAATACCCTAAATTCTCTAGAAACAGCATTGATCATTTTATGTCGGCCATTGACTCTATCATATGGGATGAAGTACTCCTGTCGCAAGACGTGAATAATGCATATGAATTATTTTTAAAGTCCTTTAATAAGGCCTTAGATGTATCATTTCCTTTGGTGAGCACAAAATCTAGAAATAAATCCTCTAAGGGGAAGCTGTGGATAACTGATGAACTAAAAAAGCTCTCCCGAAAAAAAAAAAAACTTTATAAGAGATCTTGAAAAGTCATTAAGACAAGGCAACTGGACTCTGTTGAAATTTGTTGGGAAGACGTTTCACTTCTCATCCAAGAAGCTTCTTCAGTTCCAAAGGACTGGTTAAAGGAAGCAGGAATTTATCTTACAGGAGAAGAGACAACAACAAAGGAAGGGGAGGGGATTAGGAAAGACAAAGACCCATCACATGGTGGTTACGCCCCGAGAGTCGTTAACCTGAGTGGGTCGTTAGCTTCCTATTCATGTGAGGTGTCGTGGTCACATGGTCCCAGGTGTGAATGTTTGGGGAACTTTCTGGGGAGAGAGCTTAGCACTACATTGTAAGTGGCTGAGAGATTGTGTCTGAGTCCACCACCTCTGTTGAGAGAAGGTTTCTCCAGTTTGGTATAGATGGCTTCTTTAACTCCTCTTTCAAACCATCTTTCCTCTCTCGCCAAAATCTGTACATTGCTGTCCTCAAAGGAGTGTCCCGTGTCCTTTAGGTGCAGGTGGACAGCCGAGTCCTGACCTGAGGAAGTGGCTCTCCTGTGTTGAGCCATACGCTTGTGGAGCGGTTGTTTAGTTTCCCCAATGTACAGGTCTGAGCATTCCTCACTGCACTGGACTGCATACACCACATTGCTCTGTTTGTGTCTTGGTGTTTTGTCCTTGGGGTGGACAAGCTTCTGCCTAAGAGTGTTACCAGGCTTGAAATAAACAGGAATGTGGTGTTTGCTGAAAATTCTCTTAAGTTTCTCCGAGACACCTGCAATGTACGGAATCACAACATTCTTGCGTCTCTCTTCCCTTTCTTGCTCCGTAGCCTTTCTCTTTCTGTTCTTCAAAAAGGCCCATTTTGGGTAACCACAGGATTTAAGGGCTTCTCTAATGTGTTTTTGTTCCTTTTCCTTTCCTTTCTTTCTTGAAGGAACACTCTCAGCACGGTGGTTGAGGGTTCTAATGACACCCAGCTTGTGCTGTAGAGGATGGTGTGAATCAAAGAGGAGATATTGGTCTGTATGTGTAGGTTTTCGGTAAACTTCCACATTTAGAC